>BHEV01020386.1:0-27511 GCA_004319985.1 Emydocephalus ijimae | reverse complement strand
CGACCAGGGGCGAAAATATCAGCTGTGATCTCAGAGCCCCGAGATCGCAGCTGTAACACCGAGACGAAGCTCCGCCTTTCAACCTACATAGAAACTTGTTTAGTTTTAAATATTTATTGTACTGCTTATTATCCAAATGGAGGATTTTTTTTTTTAAAAAAGGCTTGTCTTAGTTTGCTCTACCTTTCAGTCAGACCTGAGACAAGAACAAAGTACATAGCTTTAATTTTGGGATACATCCTGCTCAAATATAGATTTAGCATTCACCTTATGCAGATCAGTTGGCACAGTATGCCTTTACAAATATCCCAGGCTTGTATGTGGTTATATGACAATTAGCAAAGAAGAAAAGGAGAATATACATAAATTCATTATATTTCTGATCATTACAGGAATGTCTAATTGATAAAATTGCCAGTAGTTAAAAAGAAGCAATCCCAAAATTAAGGAATTAGAAGAGGAGGCTAATTTTCCAATGCATTATTTTGTTTGAAATGACTTTAGTAAAGGAAAAGAAATTCAGAATCTATTTCTTCCTTCCTTCCTTCCTTCCTTCCTTCCTTCCTTCCTTCCTTCCTTCCTTCCTTCCTTCCTTCCTTCCTTCTTTCCTCTTTTTCTTTCTCTTTTCTCTCCTTTCTTCCTCTTTGTCTTTCTTTTCTCTTCCTTTTTTCTCTTCCCTTTCTTTTTTTCTCTTCCTTCTTCCTTTTTTTTCTCCCTCCTTCCCTCCCTCCCTCCCTCTTCTTGGCATACCTTGCTAAATGCAAATATTTAATGTTTGTCAGTTAGTTAGCACTTAACTGCTATTTCAAAAGTGCTTGGGCAACTGAACAAAGTCTCATGACTCCCCAATTTAAAAGTTGATGGGGTATTTGTTGTGTTTGTAAGACGTTATAGGTACCACTTGTGCTATCCTTAAGATGTGACATTTGTTTTTGCAAGACAAACTGCTGTTTGCCTGGAAGCCACCAAGCCGAGGCACAGGATCAGGCTGACAAAAGCCATACCTGCATAAGAAAACAAAACATCTGTGAACACACCACATCAATGCAGAGAGACAGATTTTCAGTAGATGCAGCCATTCATGAGGAAAATGTTTGAAGCACTAAGCAAGCAACATAGAGCTAAATCTTATCTAAAGTGGAGAATGTGGATATCATTAATTACTCCAGCAATAAAGTCAATTGGAGAAGTGTCTCTTGTTAACTATCTTCTAAGGCTCAGTTTAATGGCTCATTTGCTGTGAGTAAACAGTCAGTCTGGTATCTGTTACAAAACAGTGTAAAGCTAATGAGAGAGAAGCAATGTAAACCATACCCTCCCCCCCCCCAAAAAAAAGAATCACTAACCGGTGGCTTATTCCATGTTCTCCCTATTATTTATTTCCTCACTATTTGCTGAAAGTTGCTGAATTTTCACTTAAAGATCTTTCTTTTTGGCCTTCTTCATCCTGCAGGTGCACATTCTGCTTTTTGGATCAGCGAAAACCCATTTCAGACAACTGAACCCAGAAACTAGATGATTTTCATATTTCCTGCCATCTTTGTTTCAGATTTCTGCCTGGGCATTTGCCATCAGTGTTAAAGTGGTAAGCAGGGCAGGCAACCATGTAGAGTGCTGCTCGTAGCACGTGGCCGCTGCCAGACTCTTATCACTGCTGATGTGGTGAAGAAAGGAAATGCCTAATGACCAATGGAGCATGTGCAACTCCACGGCAGGTAAAGGATGCTCAACATTTTGGGTGGTTGGCTAACACCATACAAAGGCTACTAGGCAGACAGTCATTCTACACCCTTTTAATTTTAGATGAATTGGCATGTGCTTATCACAGTGATCTCCTTCCACCCGAGCCCTGTTGCATTACTTCTCCAATGCACTTCCTCATTAACGTTACAACTACTTTGCAGATGGGTTCCTAAGTAATGGAAGGAATTTGCCTTCTCTAGATCTCCGTTGATGAACTGGATGGTGGAGGTGCTTGGGCAACCTTCTTGTTAGTTCTTGATACTGACATGCAAACCAAATTGGCTATGGTGGTTGATCCACGTATGGACACACTGCTCTAGATCTTCCCTGGTGTTATCTGTCAGCAGGTTAATGTTGGCGCAGAACAAGTCCGAGGAGGCATTATGATGCAGGCCACCTATGATGGTATCCATGATGAGAATGAATAGTAATGGCAATAATGACAACGCTTGGTACACACCAACTTCTACAGGAAAGATAGCAATAGCAATAGCACGTAGGCTTATATACAGCTTCACAGTGCTTTACAGCCTTCTCTCTAAGCGGTTTACAGAGTCAGTATATGGCCCCCAACAATTTGGGTCTTCATTTTTACCCACCTCAGAAAGATGGAAAGCTGAGTCAACCTTGAGCCTGGTGAGATTTGAACTGCTGAATTGCAGCCAGCCAGCCAGCAGTCAGAAGAAGTAGCCTGCAGTACTGCACTCTAACCACTGTGCCACCCTGGGAGATTGTAAAGGCCAATGGCAGTTCTCAATCAGCTACTGTTATTAGCATAGAACATTTGAATCATTTTTATAAGTAGTTTGGACACACTATGGTCATGTGGCATGTATCATGTCAGCTAATATGGACCATGGTCTAAAGCCTTTTCTAGGTCTGAGAAAGCCAGCTGGAATGACTAATTTTCTCTGTGCTTCTCCATGAGCATCCAAACCACAAATAATTGATTTTTGTGATTGACACGTATACTGATTGATACCAATGTTAACAATGTCATGGAGGTGCTGGTTGACGATCAAAAATATTCATTGTGTATGACAGGAGGTGGGCTGGTCAGTACTGGGAACAATTTGTCAGGTCACTTCTGTTCTTAAAAACAGGATCAATGGTACTCATGGCCCAGGCTGCAGCAAATGGTCAGAGTCCACAGTGGCATTGAAGAAATATGTCAGCCAATCAGCTGCTGTGTCACAAAGTATAAAGGGCTCATATATAACACCTGTAACACCTGTATATATATAACACCTGTAACACCTCTAAGATTTGATTACATTGAAGCAATGGAAATAGTCCTCCCTACCCACTGATCAAAAGTTAGGTTGGAGTAATGTTATTTTGTTCTGCATTTGGGAATGACATATTTGGATTTATCAGCTAGATTTTCTTTTCCCACAAAGCAGATCTCTCTGTTCTCCTAATTTACCCAGTTTAGGCTATTCACTCCTTTCAATAAACTGAAAAGCACTATCTACAATAAAAGCATTAAGATTAACACAACAATTGACATAATGTGAATAACCTAAGCGTAGAATATGTTTTATCTTGCATCCAAAAACCTGAATTGAAAGCTACATTCTCAACCTTCCAAACACCATGACAACATTTTGTATGCTGGTCTGTTTTCTACGTCAGATGAGCTCTATTGTGGTAATACAGAAAAAGTACTACAATTTTCCAGGTGAGCAACTCTGATTAGGTGGCACTATGAATCTCTTCCTTCCATAGACTGAAGACGTTAACCAATGTATCAAATTAAAGAGAAATAAAAGAAGCTGCGGTCTGATGCAACTCACCAAATCTGAAATAATGTGATTTCTTTTTGTTAATGAATGTCTGCTCAAAGAGCATGCAAGAAGGTATTTCAGGCTTAGTCTATTATATAGCAGGTGGTGAAAACTGGCCTTGTTCTGATGGGTCACTTTGACACTAAGCTTTCATTTTCTAAAGGAAAGAAATCGCATGCCATACACTTGTTTCCGTGGTTTGGCTTAATCTCCTTTTATTGGACGTAGGCAATAACATGTTTAAGAACAAGCATGAGGTTTCTTATATGTACATTCTTGAATGTGAGAACCAGCATGAGTTTCTGTTCTGGTATGCAGTCAGCAGCTCCAAAAATATATGTGACTGTATGCTAAACATACACAACCACCCTACAAGCACAGAGCACATATATTGTATATTTGAATTCAACAATTCAGAGATAAAGAAATTTGCTATTTTTTTAAAAAAAATTGCAAAAAAAAAAAAGAGATAATACATAGCATAATTCAAAGGAAAGAAAATCACACTATTATTACATATTTTGGCCACCACTGAAATTCTACAAACTACAGTCAAGAAGATTTCCCAAGGTGGCCAGTTTTTAAAAGATTCAATAGAAGAAACGGCTGATATAACATGATTTAAATATTTTTTTCCCCCTCAAAGCATACTTCTGCTTACCTATGATATACCACTGGGTTTCTTCTTTTTCTTGATGAAATTCAAAACTACAGGGAAACAAAACTTCTGTAAAACAATCATGGATCCTATTATTCTTCCTCTGCTGTATCTTCAACAGAAATATCTAGTGTGCTGATAAAACAACAGATTAAAAAAAAAAACAGGAAGTCATAAAGAGATATTCTTTGGCAGTAGGACCTGCTGTTCTACATGCTGTAATCCTTTTGTTTCCATTTTGATTTTCAGGAAAGGCCTATATTCCAGCTTAAAATGAGAATGGCAGCCATTCTCCCTTTTGAATTATCTTTTTTTTCAGATCGTAACGTTGCGTTAAGACAGAGCTATACACACCAATTAATTAGTTATTTAATGTTCTATAGCTAACACGTTTAGTTCCATAACATTTAGTTCAATGTTTACACAATTACCCTCAAATAAATTCCAATTGGTTTTCATATTTCAAACTTTGAGATTAACTTAACATTTGCATGATAAATATTTAGACTGTGATTCAGATATAGAGTCAATACACATTGACTCTTCTGGCTGCCATTGTTCATTTCAACTCAGCATTATTATTATTTTTTATTTTTTTTATTTTCAAAGTGCATATTCATTTACATTTTAACAGTACTGTGTCAAGCATTTAGATATATTTACATTTATTTCCATATCAAACCTTATTTCTCTTCTCTAACCATACATACAACATTTCCCATATCTCATAGAACTCAAGCTCTTCTTTACCTTTCAATTTCCTCGTAAGCCTATCCATTTTGGCATAATCAAGTATTTTATTTATTACCATATTTTCAAAAGGTACATCCTCTGCTTTCCAGCTCTGGACATAAATGATCCTTTCCAGTGTTATTATGTGTTGTACGACATATTGGATATGTTTTTTTACATTTCCTTAAATCATCCCCAATAAAAATGTCTCTGGTTTCAAATTCAGTGCCATGTCCTGTGATTTCTAATATCCATTTCCTCAATTTTTCCCAATATTTTTTGGCTTTGGGGCATTCAACTCAGCATTATAATATTGCCTTGTAGACTAAGGAAAGGAAACCTGGAGAAAATATTAAAGACAGTTCCGGAAAGACTTTCAAATTTGAGATATATCCCTGATAGGTTTGATTGATTTGCAAAATTTACTATTTTCCCCCCTATATTAGGAGTATTTGTACGAGTTTAAAGGCAAGGGGATGAAGAAGTGGAACTGCCGTGGGAAATGATGAGAATTTGAGGAAGGAAGGAGGAAACATATCTTCAGACTTGCAGAACTGCTGGTAGCGGAGAATTTCTTGTCGGCTGTAAGCAAATCTGCTACAAAACTGGCAGGCATTTTTGTTCACCACCTTCTCAAGTCTGCTCTTGTCAAGGAATACCTTTGACTGTTCGTGGTACAGGTCAGCCGTGGGATCCAACCTGTTCCATGACTGGTTCGGTGATCGTGCTCGCACCTAACATGTGTGCGCAGCTTTCCAAACACCAGCTGAGGCCTGCAGCGCCAATCAGCTGAGAGGATAAAGAAGAGAAAAGCACAAGGGCCTTGCTACTTAACAGCTGCAGTGATTCACTTAACAACTGTGGCAGGAAAGGTCATAAAATGGGGAGGGGAACTTGTTAGGAATGAAAGTAACCTAACAGGTATTTGGGTTAGAAATATATAAACCAGGATAGACATTTTAATACTGTCTCTTTAAGGGCATGCTAAAAACTGCAATTGGGTGTAACGGCCATAAGATGGAGCCAGAAACCTGGGTTGTCTTAGTCTTAATCTCAGAAGAGAGTGTGCCCCAGTCTCTGTTTCCTTCTGTTGGAAAGTATTGCCATTCCTCCATTTCTTCTAATTGACTGATATTCCTGGATTTAATGTAAGTCTGATACTGAACTGTTTTTGACAGTGGACTTTGATATTTGGATTATCCCTGGATTGAAAACTGACTGATTTAACTTGTGAATTACTTTGGATTGCTTATTTTGGACTTTGCTTAAACCTTTCTGGAAATAAAAAACTACATTTACTGTACATGGTATCTGTGTGCTCTGTGTGTATTATTCCAACACTACTCTCTATACGTCTCCCTGTATGCACTCATTCTCCTAACGGGGAATTAACTCAACAGAACTCATTTAACAACTGTCTCATTTAACAACTCATTTCAGAGAAGGTTTGGGCTCAGTTGTGGCTGTACGTCAAGGACTACCTGTATTTTGTTTTCACCAGATTGTGGTACGTTGGGAGCCCTGCTAACATGTCCTTCACGTGACTGATCAGGCTCTGCAAATCCTTACAAATAAACTATAGAGGGATTTGAACTTCAAAAAATGTGATGTAAGTGAATAGCTTATACAATAATAGTGGTGGTTCACCTTTTTTGGGCTCCTATGCCAAAAATTGTGCACCGCTTGCAAACGCGTGCTTGCGTGCCAGCACCCAGAAGGCAATGTGAATGCCCCCACATACCTCCTGTGCATGCACACTGCAATCTCCCACCCCCTTACCTGCACTGTGCCTCCAAACTGATTTTCAGCCTCCCAAGCTTGAGGAAAGCCTCTGCAGCCTGAAAAATAGGCCTGTTTCATCACTTCCGGTATCAACAGGAAGTAATGAAACAGACCTATTTTTCAGGCTGCAGAGGCTTTCCTCAAGCCTGGGAGGCCGAAAAAGGCCTCAAACTGGCTGAAAATCAGCTGTGAGGTGTGCGCATGTGCAGTGAGGCAAGTTTGCCTATGGCTCGTGCTGGCAGAAATGGCTCTGCGTGCCACCTGTGGCACGCGTGCCATAAGTTCGTCATCACGGTTATAGAAAGTAAGTAAAATATAGGCAAGCTGTGGTTACTCGTTCTTTGGTTACCTTTTTTCAACATGCTGGACATAAAGTTGCCCTTGATGATCACTTGGAAGTTACAGCTTGTGCTTTATCATGGTTATTATTATTCTAGGTTCTTTATTCATATTACAAAGAAACTAGATTAACCTGAGCTCAAAAGACACAAAGCACTAGAAACTCAGGCAATTGGTTGGGGATTTGTACCTCCCTTCAGTTGTTGGGAGGCGGGGATGTTACTTTTCTATTCTAAAAGTAAAGTTTACAAAATTAAAACACAAAGGAATTATAAAATATATGTTATCCTTAACTAGTGCAGACACTAAACATAATTATTTCTGTCTTACCTGGATCTGGAAGCAACCTGAACAGTTAGATATGTTTTAAGGTAACAGTTTTGTCCTTTAACCTCATGCATCTTTCCCTTTAAGGCCCTGTGAACAAAATGCTATGTCAGCTGAACCCAATAGGCTGAGTTTAGCAAATGGGTTGAAAGCCAGCACTCCTGCCAGTGGGAAAACAGATCACTTGCAAGCTCTGCATCACTTTTTCATTTCCCACAGAAAGATCACCATTTTTGCAATGCATTGCAAAAATACATTTTGTGGGATATATTGCAACTGAACTTCAATTAAATTAGTTCAGCTGTCAAATCCAGAGGACATCTTGAGTCCAGAGCTGATTTTGAGCACTGCAAAGAGCCAGTGTAAAATGGTGGATTCAGATCTGTGTGGTAAATCAGGATGGCTACCCAATTGCAAAGAATTAGAATAATAGAGTTGGAAGGGACCTTGGAGGTCTTCTAGTATAACCCCCTGCTTAGGCAGGAAAGCCTATATCACTTCAGACAAATGGTTATCTAATCTCTTTTTAAAAGCTTCCAATGTTGGATCATTCACAGCTTCTGGAGGCAAGTAGGTCCACTGATTAATCATGCTATCTGTCAGTAAATTTCTCCTTGGTTTTAGATTGCTTCTCTCCTTGATTAGTTTCCACCCATTGCTCCTTGTCCTGCTGCCCTCAGGTGCTTTGGAGAATAGCTTGACTCCCTCTTCTTTGTGGCAGAAAGGAGAGCGTTTAATCTGCTTCCTGTACAGAACTAATAGGCCTAGTTTAAAAGTATTTTAAAAGCTGATCCATGGGATGGAGCCCTTGGTAAAGATTGCATATTGTTTAACTGTGGTTTACAGAATCCATAAACTGGTGAGTCATTGTGTCACACTAAACCATAAGCCCTGATTTACAAATTATATGGCTGGGTTGTTTTCACCAAAGCACATTAGAATGATACTGCATGTGTACCCAGCCCAGATGATCCTACAGTTCAGAACTTTGAAATATCTTTTATTCATCAAACATAAAACTGCAGTCCCTGTTGCTGCTCAGATGCTGCAAACGAGACATGCAGCTGATATCTGACTTAATTTGCTTGGGACTTTTGCCTCAAAGCAAAGCTCCTCCTAAGCTCAAGCTGTGGGCCATTCTGAGAAGCCTAACCCCAGCCTTCTGGGCATTGGGGGTTTGCTTTGGAATTGCAAACAGAGAAGGTATTCAGCTGTGTTCGGGAGTCCTCTTAGCAACAAATCATGCTGTGTTTGCTAGGAAGTCAGAAGACAAATAGAGGGTTGAAGGGTGAGATTTGGGGGGGTGGAAAAGTAAACAGCAATAGCAGAGCTGCTGGAAAGTGAGGAAGAAATTGTTGCTTGGACAGAAAACAACTACAAAAAAGGGAAGAGACAGTATTTTCCTAACCATGTCTCAGTCTATGAAAATGTGCTAGTTTGCATTTGCAAAGCAAAAATGCTTTACGGTTCAGGTAAAGGACCACAATTGAGAGTTACGGCCACAATTGGACTACATTACAGGCAGGTGTGGGATTTAATTTTTTTAACAACTGGTTCTGTGCGTGTAGCTTAGTTGGTGGGTGTGGCTTGGTGGTTATGTGACTGGGTGGACATGGCTTGGTAGTCATTTTATTGGCTGGGCGTGGCCAACTCAACATCACTCACATTGAGGCATGCATCTCCTCTCCTGGCCTTTCATGACTGTGGGGATGCTGCAACAGTCATAAGTGTGAAAAATGGTCATAAATCACTTTTTTCAGTGCCATTGTAACTTTAAATGGTCACTCAACACAAGCAAAGTACCAGCAAAGGAGGGGAAAAAAACTCCAGAGAAGTTCCTGAAATAGGAAGTCTAGTCCTGCCAAGAATGTAATAAGGGTTAATGGAGAGGCAGTTTCTGTAAGCAACACCAGAATGTTTCCTTCTTGCCTTCCTTACAGGATTAGGCCAGTAATTTTTTCTTACAACTGTTCTCCAAACTGCTTAGAATGTTAACAACCTGTTCTAGCAAATAGGTGCTAACTGGTAGAATCCCACCCCTGATTACAGGTACTACTCAACTGAACAACAAATTTATGTTATTTTAAGTGAGATGTGTTAAGTGAGCTTTGCCCCATTTTACAAACTTTCTTACCTCAGTTGTTAAGTGAATCACTGCAGTTGATAAGTTAGTAACCCAGTTGTTAAGCGAATCTTTCTTCCCCATTGTCTTTGCTTGTCAGAAGTTCACAAAAGGGGATCACATGACACACACATCCTCGGGGACATTGCAACCATCATAAAATACACATCAGTTGCCAAGCATCTGAATTTTGATCACATGATCATGAAGGTGCTAGAAAGGTCATTAGGTATAAAAAATGAAAAGGTCATAAGTGACTTTTTTGCAGTGCCATTGTAACTCTGAACAATCACTAAATGAACTGTTGCAAGTCGAGGACTATCTGTAATTCATAAAAGAAGAAAACCTGATGCAACCCACTACAAGTAGGCCTCAACTTACAACCATTCCTTTAATAATGTTTCAAAGTCACAACAACCTTGGAAAACGTGACTTAGCCTTGAGATTACAACCGTTATGTCACCCCCTGTGGTCATAGGATCACAATTCAGGCACTTGGCAATGGGCTTGCATTTACAATAGAGCCTCGGTGGAGCAGTGGTTAGAGTGCAGTACTGCAAGCTACTTCTGCTGCAGCCAGTTGCCTGCAATTTGGCAGTTCGAATCTCACCAGGCTCAAGGTTGATTCAGTCTTCCATCCTTTTGAGGTGGGTAAAATGAGGACCTAGATTATTGGAGGCAATAGGCTGACTCTGTAAACCACTTAGAGATGTAAAGCACTGTGAAGAGGAATATAAGTCTAAGTGCTATTACTATTGTTATTGCTACAATGGTTGCAGTGTCTTTTATTAGTTGCAGAGAACTAATAAAACGCTTAAATAAAGTTTTATCAAACCTTTAGAAAAAGCAGGGTTCTAATCCTGCACTTCTGATTGGCCGATAATAGCAATATCGGATTGGTCCATTCAGGAGAATCTGATTGGCTGTTAACGAGCCACTCTCATTGGTTCAAGGGGTTAACACTCCACATTTCTCATTGGTTACTAGATCAGCAGCCTGCCCTATAAAAGGGCTGCTGCTGCCCTAGGTTTTTGCTCTGTTCAGAATGTTTAATAAAGAGTTGAAGTTCACTGTTCACTGCCTCGTCTCCGTTCCTTGCACCCATGCGCAGAACTTAACACTGGCAATGAGGATGGGATGCGGAGACGTCAGAGCTGACTGAACACTACAGAGCACCAAACAGAGCACGTGGCTGAAGGCACATCGACAGCGGAAACCATGTCCGGCAGCGCCATACCACCTNCACTGTGGACCTGCTGTTTTTAAGATGGCCAAGGCACTGGCGAAACTGGCTGAGGTGAAATCCATGGACTGGGACGTCCTCGAGCCCCTCCTACGGGCCCACTATGCACCTACCGTACCAACGCTTGTCCAAAGACATGAATTTTACCAGAGAGACCAGCGGAAAGGAGAGAGCATTGCAGATTTCATCGCGGATCTCCGGAATCTGGGAAGCCTCTGTGGGTTCACCGACCTCGAAGAAGCTCTGAGAGACCGAATAATTCTGGGATTAGATGCACCACATGTGCAAAGTAAGCTGATGGTGAAAGGTGACATCAGCCTTGCAGATGCCATCGCTGACGCTACTGCAGCAGAAGCAACCAGGAAGTCGGCTGCCTGAATGCGCTGCACCAACGCACTGCTCCGCCAACTCGCCAGCGAAACCTCACCTCAACTAGAGAGACACACAATGGCAACCCACCACGAGGAACTCGAATCGTCATCAGAAAGTGATGAGAAGGAGGTAAACCGGCTCCAGTCTGAACATGACCAACGCCACCAGCGGAATCAAAGACTACAGCACCAATGCGCAGGTTGTGGGGCAAACCACCCGCGATCAGACTGCAAATTCCTCAACGCGCTCTGCAACTTTTGTGGGAAAAGAGGCCACATCAGAAAGGTCTGTAGAAGCAAGCAAGGATCCAGCCCACTTCAGAGGGAAACCAACTGCCACCAAACCACAGGGAATCGTCCTGTGAGGCGGGAACATTTGAACCACCAATGGAACAACCACTCCTGCAGAAATAAACCACTGGCCAATTCAACAAAATGAGAAGAGGCACACCAAGCCATTACAATTGGTCACGCCTCATCACTAGATGCAAAGAAGATCCAAGTGAAGGTCACCATTGAAAACCAGCCCTGCGTGATGGAAGTCGATTCAGGATCGTCCCTCTCGATGGTTTCCTGGAAGACTCTTAAACAATTAATCCCTGCCATCCGACGGCAAGACCTCAGAACCCAAAGAA
The DNA here is from genome assembly GCA_004319985.1 of Emydocephalus ijimae. NCBI lineage: Eukaryota > Metazoa > Chordata > Lepidosauria > Squamata > Elapidae > Emydocephalus > Emydocephalus ijimae. Next base: position 15,772 of record BHEV01020386.1, on the reverse strand, counting down.
TCATACTCAAGGATGATCAAGGGAACCGAATTCCAGTCGTTGGATCCAGCCTAGTCCAGGTTTCATTCAAAAATCATACTGCATCTTTACCATTGACCGTCGTCGACCGTGATTGGACTAGCTTGTTAGGCCTTCAATGGTTCGCCCCACTCGGGATCGAAGTAGCCGGCGTTCACCAAACCAGAAGCGACGACTGGGAGGAGGCCCTCATCCAGGAATTCCAGGACATCTTTGCAGACAAACTAGACGAGTACAAGGGGACCCCGATATCATTTAACCTTAACCCTGAAGTAGCCCCCATCCGCCTTAAGCCTCGTCGGGTACCTTTTGCCCTTGAACCAAAGATTGACGAGCAGCTTGATAAATTAACAGCCCAGGGTGTTTTAGAACCAACAGACCACGCTCGTTGGGAAACCCCAATTGTAACACCCATCAAACCGGATGGATAGTTAAGGATTTGTGGGGACTACCGAGCCACCCTGAATCATGCCCTTTAACAGAACGCTTACCCGGTGCCGGTGGTACAACACCTTCTCCATTCCCTGGGGGGCGGAAAAGTCTTCGCTAAATTGGATTTAGCACAGGCGTACCAACAACTGCCCACAGATAAAAAAACAGCAGAGGCACAAATGATCGTTACGCACTGAGGCGCCTTTAAGTGCAACCGACTCCAATTCGGAGTTAGCGTAACCCCAGGGATTTTTCAAAGTTTGATGGAGAGACTCTTGCAAGGGATCAAAGGGGTCGTACCATACTTTGATGATGTTTTAATTGCTGCTCTGAATAGAGAAATACTAGAAGAGCATCTTAAATTGGTACTCCAGAAATTTAAAGACTCCGGCCTTAAGGTTAAAAAAAATAAATGTTAACTTTGTACAGATAAAGTAGAGTTTCTGGGGTACCTAATCGAAAAATAAGGCATTCACCCCACCAATAGCAAACTAAAAGCAATCAAGAACGCCCCAAACCCAGAAATAAGACTGATCTCCAAGCTTTTCTGGGGCTTATTAATTTTTACAACATCTTCCTGCCCCACAAAGCGACCATAGCTGAGCCCCTACATAGACTTCTCAACAAAAAAGCAACCTGGGGGCACCGAGAGGAGAACGCGTTCTGACAAGTGAAAAACTTATTAACCTCAGATGCTGTTTTAATGCAGTATAGCGAAACTTTGCCTTTAATAATTACATGTGACGCGTCACCATTTGGAGTAGGAGCCATTATGAGCCATGTGTTACCAAATGGTAGTGAGGCTCCTATTGCCTATTTTTCAAGGACCCTATCAAAGGCTGAACGTAACTATAGTCAAATCGATAAAGAGGCTCTTGCTGTTGTATCTGCTGTGAAACGGTTTCATGAATATGTATATGGACGAGTTTTTACTATTGTTACCGACCACAAACCTTTGCTGGGGATTATAGCGGGAGACAAGCCAACCCCCTATATATTATCACCTAGAATGACTCGCTGGTCGGAGTTTTTGGCTGTGTACAACTATAGACTGCAACACCGCCCGGGGAAAGCCATTCCCCACGCTGACACACTGAGCCGTGCACCACTTCCGGAAACCGTCGACGACCCAGCCCCAACCCTTACGATACTCCAGATTGAAATGCTACATTCACCGTCGCTAACAGCTAGGGACATTGCGATCGAAACAAAACACGATCCTGTCTTAGCACGAGTTCTTAGCTGGGTCGAACGGGGATGGCCAGTAGAACAAACCCCTGACGACTTCACCCCCTTCAAGAACCGGCAAACAGAACTTTTTTCGCAAAAAGGCTGCATCCTATGGGGGGATAGAGTCGTCATCCCAGAGTGGTTACAACGAGCAGTATTAAAAACACTGCATGAGGGTCACCCCAGCATCATGCGTATGAAAGCGCTTGCACGAAGTTACGCGTGGTGGCCGGGCATCAACAAACAGATCGAAGCCTGGGTAAAGACTTGTTTAAAATGCCAAGAAGTTAGCAGTGCCTCACCGAAAGCAACTCCAACAGAATGGGAAACCCCCCGGGGACCGTGGTCCCACATCCAAATTGACTTTGCGGGACCTACTAAGGGACATATGTTCCTCCTAACAGTAGATCCCTATTCCAACTGGCTCGAGATCCACGAAATAAAGAGTACTACAACCGAGTCCATCATCCAGAAATTGAACAGGCTATTCGCGACGCATGGACTGCCAGACATTCTGATCTCCGACAATGGACCCCAGTTTACCGCTCTACCCTTTGAACAATACTTAGTGGACCGGGGTATTCGCCATGCGCTAACTTCGCCAGTTCACCCTGCGGCTAACAGAAGAGCCGAGCGCATGGTACAATTTGTTAAAAAAAACCTCTGCAAAATGGACTATGGGGACATTGAAGATAAAATAAACAGAATACTCCTACTCCAACACATCACTCCGCACAGCGTCACCAACAAGACTCCAGCTGAACTATTGATGGGACGCAAGCTCTGTTCCCACCTCAACTGGCTTCACCCGTCTTACGAGCCAGAGAAACCCTGTGGATCTCGCGGAAAATGCCGCAAGTTCAAGATAGACGACTTAGTTTTCACCAGAAACCTTTCCGGCGAACCGTTGTGGGTCGAGGCAACCATAATTCAAGCCACTGGACCCAGGTCGTACTGTGTGAAAACCTGCGATGGGGAAATATGGAAACACCATATAGATCAGCTTCGTTCGAGGCTACAACCCAGTTTCTGTGACTCCGGTAACTCCCAAACTGAGGGGGGAGGGGATGTCGAAGAAACTGAATTCGAGATGGTGGAAAACAGGAGCGAAAGAAGTCAGCAATTGGGCATGACAAATGAAGAAGAATCAGGGAGGGGAATGTCCTCGCCACAGAGGAACACCTCAACAGAAGCAAACCCGCAAAGATCAGAAGACAACAATGAGAACATTAGCGGCACCAAGTCATCCAATGAGGATATGAAACCACCGGTACCTGATTTGCCCAAAAACGTCCCGCTGAAACCGGATTACAGACAGGAACCGGTGGGACAGCGTAAATCTAATAGACAGTCAAAACAACCTTCATACCTCAGGGATTATGTCACCACACCCCTTAAACGGAACCCGGGGGAAGGGGTGTTATGAACTTATAAAACGCTTAAATAAAGTTTTATCAAACCTTTAGAAAAAGCAGGGTTCTAATCCTGCACTTCTGGTTGGCCGATAATAGCGATATTGGATTGGTCCGTTCAGGAGAATCTGATTGGCTGTTAACGAGCCACTCTCATTGGTTCAAGGGGTTAACACTCCACGTTTCTCATTGGTTACTAGATCAGCAGCCTGCCCTATAAAAGGGCTGCTGCTGCCCTAGGTTTTTGCTCTGTTCAGAATGTTTAATAAAGAGTTGAAGTTCACTGTTCACTGCCTCGTCTCCGTTCCTTGCACCCTTGCGCAGAACTTAACAGTTACATTGTCTCAAATTGTGACCTTCCCAGCCAGCTTCCAATAAAGTCCACTGATGAAGCTGGAGGGCTTAATGACTGCATAATTCACTTAGCAACTACATGTTTCCCTCTACAACATGGTAAAAAAAAATTAGGTCTAGTCACACAATGATTTGCTTAACAATTGCATTGCTTAGTGACACAAATTCTGATTCCCAAATGTGATCGTAAATTGAGGACTACCTGCATGAGTGCAGCAGCTTCTGCAGCTTCTGGCACATGCATTCTGACATCTGATTCAGGTACATCAGCCAGGGCATTTGCATAAGGCTGCCATGCCTGTTGTAATTGCCCCCATACACACACACACAAACACACACACCCCTCTGCCTCTGCCCATGAGATTTTACAATTTTGAGTTCTGCAGTTTCTGGGGGAGATGTCAGCCTTCCCCTGATTTCTCATCTGTGTGGAGAGAGGGCAATAGAGGCAAATGAGGCAAATGGCAAATGTGCATGGTTACATCATCATGCAAATAAAATTTTGCAGGTACTGGGACAAAAACATCTAATGGTAACGTTTTCATGTCATTCCCAAATCTACTTTTTCAAGAGGCAACCAGACAACTGGTTTCCCCATCATGAAGAAGCTGAAGAAGCTTCTTGGATGAGAAGCAAAACATATATTTTTTTAAAAAAACCAGAAAGTCCAGTTGCCTCTTGAAAAAACACCTTTGGGACAACCATGACCTGGATGACTGAGAATCTCCATTGTCTCCATAGCTTTGCATGTCATTGCTCTAGCATCACTTAGCTTCTTCTGAGGTTCTCAGCCAGTGGTCTCCAACCTTTCCAGCTCAGCAGGTCAGCAGAGGAGGCAGCGGGAGTGGGAGGGAGAGGCAATCATTTTGTGCTGTGCATGTTGTTTTTAAAAATGCAACACACCCATGCACATGCACCGACTTGCCCATCATTTCCACAGCCTGGTTCCAAACAGCTCCGGCCAGGCACTAGTTCTGGGTCACAGCCCATCAGTTGGGGACCCCTGATCTAAGCAACTGACCTAGGAAGGCTGCCAGAAATATTTTTGTGTCATAACCAGAGGTGGGTATTCAGCAGGTTCTGACCAGTTCTGGAGAACCAATAGCAGAAATTTTGAGTAGTTTGGAGAACTGGCAAATGCCACCTCTGACTGAAGATTTTACAGTATCCTTCCCCTGCCACGCCCACCAAGACATACCCACAGAACCGGTAGTAAAAAAAAATTGTATCCCATCACTGGTCAATGCAATATGAAATATTTTGCTTCAGCACTGAGCTTATCATTCTCCATCATGGCAGTAAAATAATATGAGCAGACTAAATCAGATAGTGATCCTATGATGCCTTTTTCATCAGTCCATGCAAAAGATCTTGAAGTCTTATCCCTTCCCCACCTCCTCCACTGGAACAGCTCATTGGTCTTAGCTTGCAAGGACTACAGTGCTCCTTTATGCCCCTTCCTTCCTAAATTCCAGAGGGAAATTATCTTTTAAATTACTTAAACTGGGGTAAATTGCTTAAGCAGAAGGTAACTTGCCTTGACATCAAGGATTAACTGTCCCTACATGATTTATGTTGAAGATGTGATACTTTCTAGTTATTGATTTGGGTGACTTGGTTTTATAGCCCGTGCATTATAGGCAAAGCAGCTGAACATTATGCAAGTACATCGCGGGGAATGAGTATTTTATCCAAGTTCTGAGGAAACAAGAAGTCACATTGTAATTGCTGTGTTAATATGGAACGTTTAAAGGCTGGAAACCAACAACTGAAGAATGAAAGAGGCTGCAGACATTAAGCATAGAAAAGTAGATTTGTTTGAAAGACCGGCTTCCTGTGACATGATAAATATGTTCATGCTGTCTTTGTGTAGGAATGAGATTTTAAGCAATGTGTTGTTGGGATCAGAAGAAGGCTTTTGACTGGAAATGTAAAGGCTCACTCAAAAATACAGACATTGGAGGCTGAATGCAACATGCTCAGTTATTAAAAGTGGAAACAAAGGATGCAACATGCATTACCATCCAATGTCAAAGAAGACAGTTAACATTCAATTTGGCCTAGTGGTTAAGGCACCAGGTTAGAATTCAGGAGACTGTGAGTTCTACTCCCACCTTAGGCCAACTGGGTAGCTTTGGGCCTATCACTGTCTCAGCCCAAACTACCTCACAGGTTTGTTGTTGGAGGAGGAGGGATTATAAGATACATTTGCTGCCTTGCGGTTTGAGTCTCTTCGGCGACAGACCGAAATCTGCGATCGTGCACTGTTTCGATCTGTGCTCGTCACCAGAACGCCCTGAGACGGCTGGTTTCGGGGCTAAGCCACCCTGTAGAGGTGGTGAAGAAGGGGGAGACTGCCAGCAGGGTCAAGGAGAGCCGCATCTCTCTTCCCCAGCTGGCCATTACTCCCTTTCCTAAAGGAGGTTGCAGCGGTAGTCAGAAATGGCCATCTCAAAGAAGAACTGAACTGGGAAAGAATGTGCAGGAGGAAGATAAGAAGAGAAAGTTTTGGTCGACCGGGTTAAACTGAAAAAGGAACAACATAAGGTACCCTAGAATTTAAATTAAATAACATTGTTCCCAAAGAAGATTTTGAAGCTGCGAAGGAGAGAGAGAAGGGAAAGTATTAGGTTTTTTTTTCTTCCCTTCCTTATCCTGACAGCTAAGAGACTTAAGCAAGAAATTGGAAAAAAAAATCCACTTTGACATTAATAGGCATCTAAGCTGAAAATAAAAGTCAAAGGGATAATAAAGATTTCTGGATATTTAAAAGTTTTTAAAAGCAGAAAAGGAGAATTAAAAAAAAAGTATAAAAGGGCAGGATCTGGAAAAATGGAGGAGACAGCCTGGAATTAAGGAATGGAACTGTAACTAAAAGGAACTTACAGTGAAACTTTAACAAGATTCCTCAAAGATACATTTTAATTGAAACTTGGCAACAAAATAATAGAACCCCAGGAAGAGAAAGTGGAAAAAAGAAGCAAGAAGAAACAGCCTTGGATTATTTGTATTACTTGGTGATTTTTGGTTTTTGCATCTAAATGACTAAAATTAACCGGGTGGTTGTTTAAAAGTGTTTAAAATGGCATCACTCTTAGAAGAACTGAAAATGGAACTTAAAAAATGGAAAGAAGATGCACAAGAAGGGAGAGGTTCTTTTGGCTTCGTATTTCTATTCTTAGAACTGGACATCTGGAACTATGAGAAACAACAAGAAATGCTTGCAGAACAAAGAAGATTGGGACAAAGAAGATGATCAAATAATTTTAAGTCGGGGGGGGAAGAAAAGGAGGGAAAGAGAGTGAAAGGTTTAAGATGAGAAAAAAACGACCAAAAAGAAGAGCAATTTGAAAGTTAACTATAATATTAGAAAGCAACAGAAGAAGGGATTACAGATGAGAGAGTTAGAAGTAGAGAGACGAGGGGGTAAAAAGGAGAGGGAGAAGAAGAGGGGGAAGAAGGCAAGGGAAAGAAGTTGTAAAAGACAGAAACAAGAAATGGAGAAACAGGGAAAAGATATAAGGATTGTAACCATAAGCTTGTTTAGCGATAATGGGTGAAAATTTAATTGCAAAAGGGATTCTGCAAAGGTACATAAAACAGCATTGTTATATTACAAACAGAAATAATTTTAGAAAATATGACTAAAATGATGGATAAAATATTTACTGTAATGTAGTGGAATGTTTGTTAATAAATAAATGAATTAAAGTGAATGAGAGAATTAAATGGGAACATTTCAATTATTATTAATGATTTATAAAAATATAAGTGAGAAATATGGAAAAAAAGAATTAATTATGGAAAGTTTATAAGTGTTCCCAAGGAAGTATGATATTTAATTGAAAAGAAATGTTGTGGATAAAACTAAAAGATATAAAGGTGTCATACTCCAATTGGTAACTACAGGGAAAAATTTGTTTAATGAGAAAAGATAATTTGAAATTGAAACAGGATAGACAAAAGTATAAATATAATGATTTGAACTGAGACGAGATAATTAAAATAAAGTTGAGAAAATTAAAAGAGGGGAAAAACTATGTAGAAGATATAAAACAGTAATATGATATGGAATAGAACATGAAAATGAGCATGAAATTGAGTTTGGGTCTGTATGAAGAAGTGATAACCTGGAACCATGCTATTTTCAAAAAGGATGTTTTATTTTTATTTTGTTTTTGTGAAAACCCAAATAAAATTTTCAAAAAAAAAAAAAAAGATGCATGTGCTGCCGTGAGTTATTTATAAAAATAATAAAGATGGGATAAAAGTGAAATAAATAAAAATATGCTACTTTTATTTTTAGATTTATATCCTGTCTGTTCTAGAGGCTCAAGGCAACTCGCTTGATTCCTCCAATTCTCTGCCACAATAGCAATCCTGTGAGTACATTACTAGCTTATTTTATAACATAATTTATAATCGGCAACTCAGCCCAGGTGTCAAGTAAAACAGCGAAAAGTATTTCAAAGAGGCTCTTAATTAACTCATTAAAAAATGAGCATTGGAAATTTCTCTATGGTTTTAAAGATTCTGTATTTACCCCAAAGCTAAACTTTAAAGATACTTTCCTGAAGTTTATTTAATTCTTGCTCTCTTACATGTAGGTTGACATCAGTTGTGTGAACCTGTCAGTCACAACCTTAGAAGTAAGACCCATAATGTTGCAAAATATGTGTACATTTTGACAAAAAAGGGAAAACATATGTTACAGGATTTGGGAAATATTTGCTTTGGGGGAAAATCTTCCCCACCCTGTTAAGTCGTTTGGGATGAGAAAGTGACTAGTCCAAGGTCACCCAGCTAGTTTTCATGCCTGAAGTGGGCACTTGAATCTGTTGGATAATATTTAGGAAAATGTCATGAATAGATTAAATTTGATTTTCTTTCTCAGAATGTTTTCCTCTGAACTGTAGAGAAAGGCCCTTTGCAATAAATAAAGGAAGGAGGGAGGAGAAGTCTGTTTAAAACCCTAGGTGATAAAGATTCAAGTTGTGCTTATAACTTTATATATGGCATTTCCCAAAGCATTTGAAAGAAGACAGGCATTTGAATGGCCAGAGTCAAAATAAAATGGCCACACATCCTACATCTCCTCCCTAACTTAACCACTGGTTCTTATGAATGTTGCCCCTGGTCCATGTTGTACACCTGTAACACTTCTCACCTAGGATTAATGAAAAAAATATTTCTCTATCGAGGAGATTCTGGTTCAGGAGTCCACAGATTGGGCATGGGCAATGTCCTTCCTGCTATGGATGCCACTCCTCTGAGACTGTTTGCAAACCACTTTGTAATCATGTGACCAGATGAAGGGACCTCACAAGCTACCTGAAAAGAATGTCCCTGAAACCCAGAAAAAGAAAGGGATTGATAGAATCAACATTATAAATTCCCCTCATTCCTTTGTTATATACAGCTTTCTTTCTCTACTTGCTGTATGTTTTGAAGTTGTTATTATAAGTAACTAAATGTCCTTTGCAGCTACAAATGTAAGAAGCCAGATGCAGAGAAAAGGTCTCCAGGAAGGTTAAAACTTCCCCTTAACACAGGAATGATGCAAAATTTTAGGAAACCCAAAGACCTTACTTTAGATCCCCAGGTTCCAAGAAGGATTCAGGATAGAAGTTAAATATAGTCTTGTATCCCAACAGCAGAATTGAAAGGGACTTTAAAGGTCTTCTAGTCCAACCCCCTGCTCAAGCAAGAAATCCTGGACTATGCCATTTCAGACAAATGGTTTTCCAATCTCTTCTTAAAAGCCTCCAGTATTGGAGCACCCATAACCTCTGGAGCCAAGTTGTTCCACTGATCAATTGCTTTCAATGTCAGGACATTTCTGCAAAGTTCTAGGTTGCTTCTCTCCTTGATTAATGTCCACCCATCGCTTTTTGTCCTGCCTTCAGGTGCTTTGGAGAATTGTCAGAGAATCAAAAGGAATCAGAGAATCAAAAGTAGCATATGCTCAGGAATCCAGAGCAGAGGTTAGAACATTATTTGCCAACAGAAGCCTGACTCCCAGGCTCTTCTTTTATAGCATGATTTAATCTTCCCTGTTTTTTGGAGTGATGGCTCTTTCTTTTGAGGAATCCCATTGAATATCCATGTTCTACTCGCTTGATCATTTTGCTTTGAGAAAGGCTAATGATTCTTTCCTGCCCCAACCAGTTGATTGAGCTTCCACTGTGTTTCTGCAACAGGAGACTGGTGACCTGATTGCTCCAGAGCTGCAAGTATTATTCTTTCCGAGATTCATCTGCAGATATTTAAGAGCCCCTTGGCTCTTGAGTTGCAAAGTCAGAACCAGTCAAATTCTGCTTCTTCTAATTAGAAGAGGAAAGACTGGAAAGTGCATCATATTAGGTCATACTAAGTAGCCATTAAACCCAATATTAAGCTTGCTGGACATTATCTGTTCTAGCATATGGAATCTTCCTAGGTCCTTTTACACAATAAAATCTACCCCTTCTAACATCAGCAGAGCTTTCTCCAAAATTGTCATCCTAACCTAAGGGTCTTCAAACTTGGCAAGTTTAAGATTTGTGGATTTGAACTCCCAGAATTCCTGAACTAACATGACTGGAGGAGGAATTCTGGGAGTTGAAGTCCACAAGTCTTAAAACTGTCAAGTTTGAAGGCCCCTGTCCTAACCAGATAGACCAAACTCAAGAATCAATTCCATCGGAAGGCTAAGGGCTACTTTTATATAGCTATAAGAACAAAATCCCGCAAGTCTGATTGTGATGTACTTCCCCCCCTTCTGACATGTATATGTGAATTGTGGAGGTATCCATCAAGGCCATCTTCCTTATTCTCTACAAAAATCTACTGCACCTGGCAGCATGCCAACAGTTTCTTTGACATCCAGCAGGAAAATTCCAGCTGCAGTTGGTACTCATTTTCCATAACCAACACTGAAACATTTTACAAGTTTGAGCTATTGGGTTTGTACCGAGCGTAATCAAGAAGAATGATACATTACATACATGAGTATGTAAGACTTGTTGAGACTTTGAGACTGTGGAGGTAAGTGTGTGTGTGTGTGTGTGTGTAAACACACATGCACATGCACACGCACACAGACATGCCTTGCTGGAGTAAATTATGGATATGTGAAACTTCTACACACATGAAAGTCACATTCATCCACATTTAGAACTGGCAACTTCTCCAAGACCTTACCTAGAGATATTTTTTAATTGGTGTTTCAGGAAATGTGCCAAAGTTTCTTGTGACGAAGGCTGGCATGGAATGTGAGGATTCCCAACTCAGGAACTTTCCAAGTTCATTGCAGTAGCATCCTTAGCCAACCACGATGAAGTCAAAATGATATTGACATTACGAAGTAATTCCATTTACGCTAATTTATTCCATGTATGCTAATGTCAGCATTTCTTTTGTTATTGCCTCCACTGCAGACACTCGTGGGTCACGATGCTCTGAAATTCAATTCAGTGCTCCAGTACATTTGTGTTGAGTAAAAAGAAGAGGTAAGTGGAATCCAGGCACAAAAGGTAAATTAAAACAAAAACTTTAAAATTCAGAGGGAACCACAATAATGTATTAACAAATTAAATTGTGAAGGGGTAAGGCATAATTAACCTGGCTATTGATCTCTTAATTAAGAACAGAAGAAAGATACCTCCAGAGGCATGCCCTATAACAGAAATGTTTATTAAGTACCATTCCTACAATAATGTTATTAAACATGCAAAAAAAAAAAAAAAAAGAAGCTGAGAACCCAACTAGCCTTGTTGTGGCAACATTGAACTTAGATAGCATAGGATATTTTGGACACTTTATGAAAAGACCTAGAATTTTTGAGAAGTCTACAGTGCTGGGGAAATAGAAAATGAGAACTAGCAGCATGGTGGATTGATCTGATTACAGCAATGATGGGTGCACCTTTGAAATAACTGAAGGACCACATAAGGGGGAAGATCATTGTTGAGAAACTAATTCCAAACTACTCAAAATTTCCACTACCAGTTCTCCAGAACTGGTCAGAACCTGCTGAATACCACCTCTGGCGAGGTCTCTTCCAGGGGTGGGATTCTACCAGTTCGCACCTATTTGCTAGAACCGGTTGTTAACATTCTAAGCAGTTTGGAGAACGGTTGTAAGAAGAAATTACTGGCCTAATCCTGTAAGGAAGGCAGGAAGGAAACATTCTGGTGTTGTTTACAGAAACTGCCTCTCCGTTAACCCTTATTACATTCTTGGCAGGACTAGACTTCCTGTCTCAGGAATGTCTCTGGAGTTTTTTTCCCCTCCTTTGCTGGTACTTTGCTTGTGTGGAGTGACCATTCAAAGTTACAATGGGACTGAAAAGAGTGACTTATGACCATTTTTCACACTTATGACTGTTGCAGCATCCCCACAATCATGAAAGGCCAGGCGAGGAGATGCATGCCTCAATGTGAGTGATATTGAGTTGACCATGCCCAACCAATAAAATGACCACCAAGCCACATCCACCCAATCGCCTGACCACCATGTGTGTGTTGTTTGCCTTGAGTTTTCATTATACAGTATATAAAGACAAATACTTGAGTCTGACACTTGCAAATTCCTGTATGACATTATCCATTCTGCCCCTAATAGGCAAATATTATCTCCTGGATATAGTGTTTCTTTGGACTTTTCCAAATGCAGCGCTTAGCCATTTTTAAATTCTTCAAAGTACAGGGTTAAATAATCTGTCCATTTTAAATCATGTACTATCTTATTCAAATAATACTTAAATTATACATGCATTGGTTAGAGAACCCATGCTAATCATTTTAGCGGGATTCTTCTATTTGCTTTTTTGAATGAGTACTAAAATAACAATGTATTGCAGGGGTAATTTAGAGAAAAGAAATCATTTACTTGGAGAGTGCTCCAACTTCAAACATGCCAAAATATTATTGCCCTATTTGTTACAGTTTTGTAGAGCAGAAATAAGAATATGACTTATCCTGGGCTGGTATGTTGTTGTTCGTGTCCTCATTGTGAGCCACGAGGGACAATGGGTGTAATATTTAATCTGGTCAATTTTCTCTCTAAGTCAGGCATGTGCTGGAAGCTGATTATTAAACTTTTCTTCCCCTGCTTACAGATTTACCCACAGCACATCCTCTTGCCTGGTGTTTTAAGACTGACACTTTGGAAAAAGATGGTTTGATACCAAAAGAATATAAAGGATTTATAACAGACCTGTGCATGCAGATTTAGATTTCCCTTGATAAAACAGCTTCATGTGATATGAGTCATTTTGACAAAGCACAGAAACATGATTTACCTTGACCAAGCAATTTGTAATCACCTTGAAATGCCTCTGGATTAGAATAGGCTGTGTGGAATGTCCTAAAGCCTTCGTCACCAGCATCTGACTCCTCTAGTGATCAGCTATTTTGGTAAAAGTTATGTGCAAATGCTACCTTCTTTTACTTGCAAGTGCCTGAGGATGTAGGATCGCATACAACACTTCACAGAAATGAAACATCTCATCAAGGGTTTTCACAACCTAATATTTAATACCACGTTCCTCCTTTCTGGTCAGGTCTGTACTTTGCCTCTAATCTTCTAACTGTGCCTCCAATCACGCAATGGGAGGCCACAAAATTCAGGGACAAAAGGATTGTGCCCTTTGTAGCATTTTTAAAGAAGCACTTGCTGGTTAAGGATGATTCTTTAAGTTCATTGTAAGCTAAAGAAATAAGCTAATTTTTAAGCTAAATAAAAGTCCAGAAAGTCTTAAGATTGCCTGGGTGTTCTGATTTGACAATGTTTTGTTCAAATCTATTGAGGGAGACGATGAAGAACCAGGAATGACATGTTGGGAGTGTTCTAATATTTGACGGGCTGCCACAAAAAAGAGGGGGGTCAACCTATTTTCCAAAGCATCTGAAGGCTAGACAAGAAACAACAGATGGAAACTAATCAAAAAGAGATCCAACATTAGTACTAAGGAGAAAGTTCCTGACAGAACAAGAAACCAGTGGAATGGCTTGCCTTCCAAAGTTGTGGATGCTTTATCACTAGAGGCTTTTAAGAAGAGACTGGAGTGGACAGCCACCTGTCTAGAGTGGTATAGGGCTTCCTGCTTGAGCTCGAAGACCTCCAAGGTCCCTTCAGACTCTGTTATTCTGTTCTGTTCTATTCTATTCCATTCTATTCCTTTCCTATTCCTATTCTATTGTGATGAGTTGTTTGATATTGGCTTGAATAGTCAGTCCAACCCTGCCTATCAAGGAATTTAAAGAGGGATATTATTGGTTTTGTTTTTTGTCTACAGGCAGGGGTGGGATTCAAAATTTTTAACAACTGGTTCTTTGGGCGTGGCTTAGGTGGTGGGTGTGGCTTGGTGGTCATGTGATTGGGTGGACATGGCTTGGTGGTCATGTTATTGGCTGGGTGTGGCCAACTCAACATCACTCACATCAAGGCACGCATCTCCTTGCCTGGCTTCTCATGACTGTGGGGATGCTACAACAGTCATAAGTGTGAAAAATGGTCATAAGTCACTTTTTTCGGTGCCATTGTAACTTTAAATGGTCAGTCCACACAAGCAAAGTACCAGCAAAGGAGGGGAAAAAAACTCTAGAGATGTTCCTGAGATAGGAAGTCTTGTCCTGCCAAGAATGTAATAAGGGTTAACGGAGAGGCAGTTTCTTTAAGCAACACCAGAATGTTTCCTTCCTGCCTTCCTTACAGGATTAGACCAGTAATTTCTTCTAACAACCATTCTCCAAACTGCTTAGAATGTTAACAACCAGTTCTAGTGAATAGGTGCTAACTGGTAGAATCCCACCCCTGTCTACAGGTATAGTTTCATTGTCCAGTCAGGATTAACCATTGTCTGATGTGTGCATATGTGAAAAAGAAATCCAGTTTAAATTGTTATTGACAGAAGATAACTAGCCTCTGTTTAACATATTCAATAAATGAATCCCCACCACTTCTATATGTAACTGGTACCAACTTCCATAACGAACTTTTGATTACCTCCATTGCCATTCTCTGTTTCAATTTGTCCAAGTCCTCCTAAAATTGTGTTGCCCATAACTAGAAAATTCCTACAGTACAATCTGACCAAAGCATCTGCCTTCCTTGAAGCCAAATTATACTTGCCTGTTCATGTTCAGTTTGCAAGCAACCAGTATTTCCATATCTTTTTTGCAAGCTTATACCTGTGCATTTGATTTTGGTTCCCGAGTGGAGATACTTTACATCTCTGTTAACTGTAATTGTTACTTCTCAGTTGAATTCTCCAATTGATCGATACCATTTTAAATGTAATTTCAGCTTTCAAGGATATTAACTATCCCGTATGATTTTGTATCATCTGCAAATTTGATAAATGTTCCTTTCACCATTTGATCCAAATCACAAATGAAAATATTGAACAGCAGAGGACTAATTCATGTGGCACCCCATCTGAACTTCATCTTGATTGTATCCCTCTGTTAATACAATTTAGGATTGCTTTAGCTTTTTGGGCTGCTACTGCACACTGCTGGCTCATATTTAGCTGGTTGTCCACTAAGACTCCAAGATCCCTCTCACAGTGACTGCTTTGAGCCTGGTTTCACCCAGTCTATAGGTGTACTTTTGGTTTTTCTTGCCTAAGTGTAGGACTTTACTTTTCTCTCCATTGAATTTCATTTTGTTAGATATGGCCCAGTGTTCCAATCTGTCAAGATCCATTTGGATCTTGAGCCTATCTTCTTGGGTGTTAGCTATTCCAGCCAGCTTAGTATCATCTGCAAATTTGGTAAGTTCCCCTTCTATTCCCTCATCTAAGTCGTTAATGAAGATATTGAAGAGTACTGGGCCTAAGATGAAACCTTGTGGCACCCTACTGCTTACTTCCCTCCATGTAAACTTAGACCCATTAAGGACTACTCGTTGAGTACGGTTTGCGAGCCAGTTACATGTCCATCTAGTGGTGGTGCTATCTATTCCACTTTTTCTAGCTTACTAAGAAGTAGGTTGTGGTCTACTTTGTCGAATGCCTTGCTGAAATCTAAATATATTATGTCCACAGTATTTTGCTGGTCTACTAATTTAGTCACTGTGTTGAAGAATGAAATAAGATTGGTTTGGCATGATCTGTTTTTAACAAACCCGTGCTGACTGCTATTACTTTACTTGTTTCTAGATGTTGGCAGATCTGTTTTTTTATTATCTTTTCCAGTATCTTCCCAGGTATTGATGTTAGGCTGATTGGTCTATAATTTCCTGGGTCTGTTTTTTTTTCTTTTTTTGAAGATGGGAAACACATCAGCTCTTTTCCAGTCCTCTGGTAGTTCCCCGGTGCTCCAGGATTTTTGAAAGATATG
>BHEV01020384.1:0-10400 GCA_004319985.1 Emydocephalus ijimae | reverse complement strand
ACGAGCGTAGGCACGGTTGGCGCATAGTGGCCTCTCAGGATGGGTTCGAGGTCATCCCAGCTCATGGCCTTTACTTCTCGCTGTTTGGCCAGTGCTTTGGCCATCTTAAATATNCATCCCAGCTCATGGCCTTTACTTCTCGCTGTTTGGCCAGTGCTTTGGCCATCTTAAATATGGCTGGGCTGCAATGCGTTAGGAACAATGCTCTTTTCTTTGCTGGCGTGGCGTCCTTTAGGTTGTTCGTCTCAAGAAACATTTGGAAGTGATCTATGTAGGATTCCCAATCCTCTTGGTTTGGATCAAACGGAGCAGGTGGTATGATGCCGCCGGACATGGTTCCGTTGTTGGCGTCGTCTGTCACATGCTCGGGATTGCTTCCTGGCTTCTTCGGTTCAGACGTCTCCAGATCCCACCCTCGTCACCAGTGTTAAGTATTGAGCATGGGTCGGAATAAATGGAGATAGCCTCTAAACGGTGAACTTCAGCTCTTTATTTGCATAGTGACTTCTCATTTAACAACAGTGAACTCTGCCTTGTATAGGCAACCCTTGTAAGCTTTAACCAATAGTGAGCTAGGAACGCTAGCCCTTTCAACCAATAATAACTCTCCGTTAAGGGCCAATCTGATTCCTCAGAACTGGCCAATCCGGTTTGGCCGCCTAACAGCCAATCAGAAGTGCAGGGCCAGAACCCTGCACTTTACCTCAAGCTCACACTTTATTACCTTTATTGTATACACAACAGTTTTGTTGTTATAGAAATGGCTAGTTATATATTTATGTGTAAAAGCAAAAAATTGAGGATTGGGTGTTTCTATCTTGTACTGTGCTAAGAAGAATCAGAAATCAATGCCTTCCTCTCCTCCTTGTATCTTACACCTCCTCTTTCCCCTTTCCTTCTCTTAATTTCCTACTTTATTGTTTAGTTCTGTGCATGGGTGCAAAGGATGGAGACGAGCTGGTGAACAGTGAACTTCAAACTCTTTATTTACATGTGAAACAGCTCAGGTCTATGGCCGCAATGGGCCCCTTTATATGGGCAACTCCTAATTTATTTAACCAATGAAACACGGGGAGCGCTAGCTCCATTAACCAATGGGAGAGGCTCGTTAATAGCCAATCAGATTCTCCTGAACGGACCAATCCGATGTCGCTATTATAGGCCAATCAGAAGTGCAGGGCCAGAACCCTGCACTTTGCTTCAAGCTCTTAATAATCTTTATTAAGTATTTATTGATTCACAACATTTATTTTATTGTATTTTATATAATAAACCAAATAAAAATGATTTTTAAAAAAGGATAGCCCTATGTAGAGTGCATTACATTAGTCTGTACAGGAATAGAATAGAAGAGAATAAAATAGAATAAAATAGAATAGAATAGAATAGCTTTATTGGCCAAGTGTGATTGGACACACAAGGAATTTGTCTTGGTGTAAATACTCTCAGAATACATAAAAGAAAAGATACATTCATCAGGAGTCAAGAATCATAAGGTACGACACTTAATGATAGTCATAGGGTACAATAAGGAATCAATCATATTAGGAAACAGTCAATATAAATCATAAGAATACCAGCAACAAAGTTACAGTCATACAGTCACAAGTGGGAGGGGATGGGTGATAAAGAGTGATGACAAGATTAACAGTAATAGTAGTTCAGACTTTGAACAGAGCTGAGGGAATTATTTGTTTAGCAGAGTGATGCCTTTCAGGGAAAAACTGTTCTTGTGTCTAGTTGTTCTGGTGTACAGTGCTCTATAGTGTTGTTTTGAGGGTAGGAGTTAAAACAGTTTATGTCCAGGATGTGAGGGGTCTGTAAATATTTTCACAGCCCTCTTTCTGACTCGTGCAGTATACAGGTCCTCGACTGAAGGCAGGTTAGTAGTCATTGTTTTTTCTGCAGTCCTAATTACTCTCTCAAGTCTGTGTCTGTCCTGTTGGGTTACAGAACCAAACCAGACAGTCATAAAGGTGCAGATGACAGACTCAGTCATTCCTCTGTAGAACTGGATCAGCAGCTCCTTGGGCAGGAGATGACCAGGGCCTGAGTAACTAGTGATTGAAGGAAGAGCTTCCTGATCCAGGAAAGAGCCCAATTGTGCCTAATACAAAGTTAAGCAAAGTCTTGTTCAACTAGCCTTGACTGCCCCGTAGTTCTTAAGCAGGAGTCAGGAGTACAGGAGGACCTCCATTTTACAGGTCCATCTGGAGCAGTGCAATTCAAGAACAAAGATAGTAAACTCTCAGATACAGAGATGGTAAACTCTTCCTCCACAGCTACTCCATCTTATCAGAGTTCAAATGAAGCCTGTTGTTCTCCATCTATACCCCCACAGCCTCAGGCATCCCAAGAAAACATCCATCATTTAGGTCATCCAGGATGGAAATGTACAGTTGAATATTACTTGGAATATTGCATCCAGTTTTGGACACCACAATACAAAAAAGATGTTGAAACTTTAGAAAGAGTGCAGAGGAAAGCAACAAAAATGATTAGGTAGCTGGAGGCTAAATCATATTAGGAATGGTTGCAGAACCTGGGTATGTCTAGTCTAATGAAGAGGAGGACTAAGGATAATATACAGCCTTCCAATATTTGAGGGGCTGTCACAGAGAAAAAAGGGGTCAACTTATTCTCCAAAGCACCGAAGGGTGGAACAAGATATAACAGGTGGAAACTTATCAAGGAGAACCTAGAACTAAGGAGAAATTTCTTGACAGAGAAAACAATTAATCACTGAAACAGTTTCCTCTAGAAGTTGTGGATGCTCCAACACGGAAGGTTTCTAAGAAGAGATTGAACAGCCATTTGATATAGGGTCTCTTGCTTGAGCAGAGTGGAAAACTAGACGACTTCCAAGGTTGCATCAAACTCTGGTATTCTATTCTATTCTATTCTATTCTATTCTATTCTATTCTATTCTATTCTATTCTATTCTATTCTATTCTATTCTATTCTATTCTATTTCTATTTCTATTTCTATTTCTATTTCTATTTCTATTCTATTCCTAGTATATCTTTGTACCCCTGTATGCTTATACACTTTCTATAGAGTATTGCGGATCTTCAATTATTAGAATGAACTGCAGTAGCACTCCCAGAAAGCTGCACCTGAAATATATTTTCCAAACATGATGTTTGAAGAAATTAAACGAATAATCAGTATGAGTCATGATCTATGATACCCTGACCAGTAACATATTAGGCTTTTTAGGAGAAGGGATTTTTTTCTTTCTCTTTTCAGTCTTTAATAAAATAAAACTACTTTTCATTTCAAAATTTAAAACTTAAAAAGCTTCAATTGATACTTTGCTCTCAGAACATCTGAAATCCACACAAGAATGTACATCCACCAAGCTATAATTAATTACTGTATATGCTAAAGTGTCATCCTAAAAGTGGCCATTTAAAAAAAAAATAGTTTTTTTTAAATTAAATGCTCATGTAGGTGGTCATAAGTATTTAAAATTATCTACCTTTGTTAGAGTTCTTTAATAAAATAAATATATTGCTATAATGTAGTCCCATATCTGCCCAACTTCTGATATAATACCAAGCTAAGCAAAATATTTTGTTGCTCAGAGAATTGTTTGGAGTTTGATGAATTGGGTCCTACACTCACATACAAGTGACACATGTTTGTAATCCATGTCAGTATAAAAAATCAGTACTGAAAAATATACTGGTGAGGCTCCTGCAGTTGTAAATTAAACATTAACTGACCTTAAACCATTCCCAAATTATATTATTAAAGCCAATAGCATTTCCATCATTTCCCCAATACTTATGTTGTTTTTAAATTTTAATATTGAATGCTTGTTAAGTTCTGTTATTGCTTTCCACCCAGCATGATTAGCATTGTGAAGATTATCTTTTTCATTCCATGTCTTCATCAATGTGATGGTTACAGCAACTTGTGAGAATATCAGGCATGCACTTCCAAAACTGTTGAGTAAGCAAAAATAAGGCTGTTCCTTAAACCCTTCACAGTTTATAGCCACATTTACATAACATTAAATAAGTCAACAAAGGCATCATTAGCTCCCATTAAAATATGAACGAAAGAATTTAAATGAACAAGACAAGCTAATTGGTAAGTAATGTTGTGTATCAAAATTATGACTATAAGATTCCACAGTTAATGAGAAGTTCTACAATTGTGCTTCCTATACATTTAAAAAATTAAATTAAAGGTGAACATGGTCAGCCAGAAAGTTTTCAAGGCCTCATTTGGAAATACATGTAAGTATAGGCATTTGAAAAGTGCCAATGTTGAATCATTATTAGTATCTAACTCAGTTTAGATACATTTTCTAGCTCAGTGGGAAGATCCATGCATGGATTCTTAAGGTGATAACATCTACATTGTGAATATCTGAATTAACAATGAACTACTAAATGTGGATTGATTTCATCTTGCAACAAATCTATGGGTCCATCCTGATTTAATATAAATACTGATGGAAAATCATTTTCCTATTTGTTTTTTGTACTCACTATAGAACTCAACAGTGGGTGACTTCTATTCAAATAGGCCAGGGGTGTCAAAATCACCTCGCCACGGTGCCACCATCTGATGCACTTTACATGTATCCACAGAGTATAACCAACAAGTCAGTGGTGATGACACCGGGATCAAAACTCTATTTTTATGTACATTGCCACTGTCTTGATTTTTTTGACTACAACTTGTGAATACTGCCAGTAGTGGAATGCAAATAATTTAACAACCAGTTCGCTCAGGGTCAGGTTGGCAATCGTGGGAGGCATGGTGCATCCTCACCCTCCCGCTCTGCCACAAATGTGGGATGAGTTTCCAGCAACAGCCAACTTAATCATGGGTGAACCAGTTGTTAAATTACCCCTCCCCCTATCAAAGTAGATCCTGGGTGCTGCACTGCACTGCAATGGAGAAACGGGCAATGGAGCAGCTGGCACGAGGAAAGGAGGAGGAGCAGGGAAAAGAGGGAAAATGGCCTTCTCCTTCCCTTATGCCAGCCACTCCATTGCCCGTTTCTCCATTGCAGCACAGCACCCAAGATCTACTTTGATAGGAAGGATTGGGTAATTTAACAACCAGTTCACCTGAACCAGTGCAAACTGGCTGAATCCCACCCCTGGATACCACTGAATGTCTTCATACCTGATTAGGTTTAATATTTATTTTCCTACCTTCCCATTCCCAAACCTCCTCAAATGCAGAAAAGGCACAAAAAAGTAGATCTTTTTTGACCATTGCCAAATCTCCTCCTGTATATCCTATGGCAGCTGATTTTTTTTCTTGAAAATGCAATTTTTTTCCACAAACTATTTATCTACTCTTAATGCACCCAGTAACTAGTGAAGCACAACATTAGCTAGCATGCAACTTCGTTCACAGCATTATGAGCTGAGCATCTAGATGCTTGTGTGTGTGTGTATGTGTGTTCTCAGCATGAGATGGACAAACCAAAATTGCTTTCCTCAAAGCACTGGATAGATGTGAACATGTCTATCTTTTGGATTCCATGCTTTTTGAATTTTTTTTTAAAACAAATTTTATTCAGTTTTTCACATAAAAACAAAAATCTCTTTTTAGTGGACAACATATTTCTGAGTCATCACCTTTACATACAAATATGACAGCAATTATACCTTCATATATGCATACTTAATTCTATTATTACCTTTTCCATTCCAAATTTTCAGTAAGGAGAGAAACAAACACATTAATTCTGGCCTCTTTCATTAATCTCAATTGAAACATCTTTTTGTTTCATTTCAATTATTTCAAATATAATCCTTTAATATTTATTTTAAAAATAAAGATAAACAATATGTGTTTGCCTAATAATAATAATAATAAGTTGCCAATGTCTCTCCTTGCTTTTAATAGTCTAGATGACTTATTAATTTAGTTGGTTCTTTAGTCTGTCATATTCCCTTTCCATTACACATTCTTTTTATAAATTCTAAATTAATACAAGTTTTTAACACTGAAGAAAAAAAACAAGTATAGGTTTTCCCCCTTTTACTGCTTTGAGTGTGACACCTCAATGGTTAAAATATACCTTTATTCCCTCATCTTGATTCCCAATAAACCATTATTTTTAAGAAGTTACAATAATAATCATTACAACTTTTCATTTTGATTTCGCAGCATATTTTCCCCCCTTAATTTTTAATAAGTTATCAATATCTATATTACCCTATTTTCTAAATATTTTTAATTGCAGAAATATTCTTATTACCCCTTGTCACCCTGCAGAATTCCCTTTTTAATTCATCAACCATAATCTCTGAAAAAACAATTTCTTTTCAACATTTTACTATTTCTTTATTTCATGCACCTGTTTCTTACTGCTTCTCCTCTCCCTCTTTTCCCCATACCTTTTCTCATTCTACTTTATATTCCTCTCTTTCTTAATATCTTCCTTTCCCCTTTTCTGCTGGGTCTTTCTGTCTTTCCCAACTTCACAGGTATTCCCCCTTTTGATTGCCTTCTTAAGTCTCAACTTTTTAACCTTCCTTCTTTCCCAATTTCTTTGTAGTGTTCTTTGTGTTAATTGTCTATTTAAGATGTCTTCTTCTTGAGTCGACTCCTCCTTCTCTGAAGCTCTTTCTTCTTGTTCTTCAATCGCCATTTCCATTTTTTTCTAACACAGAACAAAGTGATTCGCCTCTTTCCTGTAATAATTCTCTCATATTTTTAAGTTCCATTTTTAATTCCCTAAGAGATATCATCATTACACACTCTTGTAATTTATGATCATTAAAGTCCACAAAAAAAAAAAAACCAACACTTTTACTTTTCTTCTTTCTTCTTTCAATTTTCTAAAGTTCTCAATTGTTCCAGCTCAGGGTCTATACCAAAAACATCAATCAATCCCACAGTCAGTTTTTCCTTGCTTTTTTCTTTATTCTAGTTCTGCTTTCACTTTCTAAGATTCTTACTTTGTTCCAATATTTCTTTAATATTATATCCACACAAGTTCATTCAGAAACAGGATGCTTTCCCTTGTTTGAGCTCAAGTTTTTGTCAAAAGGTGGCACTCCATTATACAAAGTCTTCACCTTTTTCCCCTATTTTTTTATTTAGGGTTTTTCAAACCTCAATATTCCAACACAGTCCAGTCTCCAATTTGTAAACTTTATTATTATTATTTTTGACAATCTTAAGTCCAGCTTTATTTTATGCCTGTTTATTGCCAAAATATTTTAGTCCAATTTAGTTAAATCTTTAGTTCCAGCTTCTTCCTTTCCCAGTTCGAAGCCCCACTTAGCTGTCAGAAATATTTTCTTATTTTTTTTCCTGTCCCTTTGTAATTTCGCCGCTCACTTTTCTTTTCTTAAAAACTCCATGTTACCTTAATCCCAGGGTACTTTTGTTTAGTTGCATCGCCCAATTGTCCCAGTTCAGATGTCATCCACCTCTTTCTTCCCTCCTGCACAAATCTTAATCCAGCTGAGTCCTCCCCTTTGGGGTGGCCATTTTAAACCACTGCTGCAGTCATCTTCGGGGGAAAAAGACCAAGCCCAGGAGGGGGGATATGGCTCCCCTCAACCTGGCTTGTAGCTTCCCCTAACTCCACTGCCCCTCCAAGGCAGCTTCAGCCCCTAATCGTAATGATCGGGGCTCTCCAATGAAAGAGCACGGACCATAGCCACAGAGAGATGCAATCTATGGTCTGTCAGTGAGGAGGCTCTGCCTTCTCTCCTTTTTGAAATTTTTCAATGCAATTCTCAAATCCAATTTTTCATACTTCCAGGTGTATTAATGGAAAGCTATGCTCATAACAAAAAGCATACATTGAACATACAGTATAAAAATAATTATGAACTTTCAGGTGTATTTTTTCATTCCTTGATTACCATAACGATAGACACTTTAATTCCCTTTTTGAATAAACTACTGCCAGCATACTGTATAAATCTATTTTTTCTAAGCCTAAATGTCAATGGACAGATTTAATGAAGAGTTCACTAGAAGTAACACAGACAAACATTCGCAACACAGGTACAATCATTTATTTTACCACTCCTATCATCCAGTATTCTCTTGACCTCAAAGGACCCACTACATGATCCAAGAAAGCGGAACAGTCATGGAAGCTGAAGGCAGAAGATGTAAAAGGATAAATACATTGAAAGCAAATAAATACAGCTTTGTTTGGATGAAAACATTAGGCTAAGTAATAAAGGAAAAGGAAAGCAACTGTTATATTACTTGGCTGTGCTTAAAATAATACAAGGAATCTCTGTGAATCATTACATGGTTTATTAAATGAAAATTTTGTTTGCAATGATGAGTTAGGAAATTAAACATTCCTGGTTGGTTTTCTTCTTCTTTTTATGTTTGTCCAGAGTTTTGCAGCTTTGTATTCAAGCTTTGTCCTCGGGGGCTCATTAAAAAGACCACTGTTTGCTACTCTGAGTGTCCAGGGAAATCAGCAACAGATTGCTATTAAACCCTGGAGAATATGAGCTTGAAATTCTTCATGCATTCATAACCACCAGCAACAGAATCCTTCTTAGCCTTTAGTGCCAAAGGGTTAGTTTTATCTCTTCTATCTATCTATCTCTACTGTTGTCAGGATGCCAATAAAACAGTGTGTGATCAGTAGGTGAGACTGACCACTTAATACAACATACCAGCCAAAATTGGCTTAAGATTTCAGGAGACAAAAGGGCAGGAAAAAGCAACAACCCCTCCCTTCAAATACAACTGTATTACTAGGGTTTACTGCAGGGGTGGTGTTGTGAATGAATAATTGTGTTAATAAAGTTATCAAGAGCTTGAAGTCAAGTGCAGGGTTCTGGCCCTGCACTTCTGATTGGCCATTAAATGGCGAGATCAGATTGGTCCGTTCAGGAGAATCTGATTGGCCATTAACGAGCCTTTCTCATTGGTTAATGGAGCTAGCACTCCCTGGTTTTCATTGGTTGAATATCTAATAAGTTGCCTATATAAGGAAGGCTGTAGCAGCCATCGAGTTTGAGCTGTCACACCATGTAAATAAAGAGTTGAAGTTCACCGTTTCATCGGCTCGTCTCCATTCTTTCACGCCCATGCTCCAAACCTAACACTGGTGACGAAGGTGGGATTTGGAGACGTCAGAGCTGACTGAACAATGAAGAAGATAACCGAGCACGTGGCTGAAAACGCACAACGGCAGAACCATGTCCGGCGGCGTCATACCACCCGCTCCATTCGACCCAGCGCAAGAAGACTGGGAATCCTACATGGATCGTTTCCAAATGTTCTTGGAAACCAATAATTTGAGGGATGCCATGACCGGGAAGAAATGGGCGGTATTCCTAACACATTGCGGGCCGACCGTATTCAAGATGGCTAAGGCACTAGCAAAACTGGCTGAAGTAAAGGCTATGGACTGGGATGTCCTCGAACCCCTACTGAGAGCCCACTATGCACCAACCATGCCAACAATCGTAAGGCAGCACGAATTCTACCAAAGAAACCAGCGGAAAGGAGAGAGCATTGCAGATTTCATCGTGAACCTCCAAAACCTGGGAGGCCTCTGCGGGTTCGCCGACCTGGAAGAGGTCTTGAGAGACCGAATAGTTCTGGGATTAGATGCGCTAAACGTGCAGAGGAAGCTGATGGCGAAAGGCAACATCAGCCTTGCCGATGCCATCGCTGATGCTACTGCAGCAGAAGCAACCAGGAAGTCGGCTGCCCAATTACGCCACAACCGCGCTCTGGTACACCAGCCAACCGGTGACATCTCACCCAAGTCAGAAGGACAGCTTTTGATGGCCCACCACAAGGACCTCTCTTTGTCATCAGACAGCGACAAAGAAGAGGTCCATCGACTGCGGTCCGATCGGGACCAATACCAGAAGTCCCAACACTCATGCGCTGGCTATGGGGCCAGCCACCCCCAGTCTGAGTGCAAATTCCGTGACGCGCTCTGCCATGAGTGTGGGAAACGAGGCCACATCGGACAGGTCTGTAGAAGTCTCCTAGGACCCAGCCAAACCTCGAAGAGGGCTAACTATCGCCAACTGACAGGAAACCGTCCTGTAAGGCGAGAACCAGTGAACCACTCCTACAGAAACCGAACCTTAAACTGCCCCACGAAGCGAGAAGAGGCTCACCAAACTATCACTATTGGTCACGCCTCTTCCTTGGATGCCAAGAAAATCCAAATTAAAGTGGCCATCGAAAATCAGCCCTGCCAAATGGAAGTTGACTCAGGATTGTCTCTCTCGATGGTTTCCTGGAAGNCTCATACTTAAAGACTATCAGGGGAATAGGATTCCAGTCGTAGGATCCAGTTGAGTCCGGGTCTCGTTCAAAAACCGTACAGTGCACTTACCCCTGACGGTGATCGACAAGGACCGGCCTAGCCTGTTAGGCCTCCAATGGTTCGCGCCACTTGGCATTGAAGTGG
>BHEV01020381.1:0-77307 GCA_004319985.1 Emydocephalus ijimae | reverse complement strand
GCAGAGTGCGTCGTGGAATTTGCATTCGGATCTGGCATGGTTGGCTCCACAGCCAGCGCAAGGGCATAGGGTCTTTGGACGTTGATCCCAGTCTGACCGCAACCGGTGGACCTCTTCTTCGTCGCTGTCTGACAACGAAGAGAGGTCCTCATGGTGTGTCGTTGAAAGCCGCCCTTCTGCATTGGGTAAGATTTCGTTGGTCGGTGGGGTTACCGTAGCATGGGTTTGGCGGAGTTGTGCAGCCGACTTCTTGGTTGCCTCTGCCGCAACCGCGTCGGCGATGGCATCAGCAAGGCTGATGTCGCCTTTCGCCATCAACTTGCTTTGAACGCCTAGTGCATCTAAGCCCAGAACTATTCGATCTCTCAGTGTCTCTTCTGAATCGGCGAACCCGTAGAGGCCCCCTAAATTTTGGAGGTCTGCCACGAAATCGGCCACGCTCTCCCCTTTTCATTGGTTCCTTTGATAAAACTCGTGGCGTCTCATGAGCATAGGCACGGTTGGCGCGTAATGGTCTCTCAGCATGGGTTTGAGGTCGTCCCAGCTCATGGCCTTCACTTCTCGAGGTTTGGCGAGCGCTTTAGCCATTTTAAAAATGGCTGGGCCGCAGTGCGTCAGGAACAATGCTCTTTTCTTTGCTGGCGTGGCGTCTTTTAGGTTGTTCGTCTCAAGAAACATTTGGAAGCGATCCATGTAGGATTCCCAATCCTCTTGGTTTGGATCGAACAGAGCGGATGGTACGATGCCGCCGGACATGGTTCCGTTGTTGGCGTTGTCTGTCACGTGCTCGGTGTTTGCTTCTTAGTTTCTTCGGTTCAGACGTCTCCAAATCCCACCTTCGTCACCAGTGTTAAGAACTGAGCATGGGTCGAAATGAATGGAGACAGCCTCTGAACGGTGAACTTCAGTTCTTTAATTGCATAGTGACTTCTTCATTTAACAACAGTGAACTCTGCCTTATATAGGCATCCCTTGTAAGTTTTAACCAATAACGAGCTAGGAACGCTAGCTCTTTCAACCAATAGGAACTCTCTGTTCAGGGCCAATTGGATTCGTTAGAACTGGCCAATCCGGTCTGGCCGCCCAACAGCTAATCAGAAGTGCAGGGCCAGAACCCTGAACTTCACCCCAAGCTCACACTTTATTAACTTTATTGTATACACAACAGCAATGGCATCCCATAATACCAAAACACTTCTATAGTGCATCCAAGAAAGCAGCATACAGGTCATCCTAAACTTATGACCACAATTGTGCCCAACATTTATGTCCTTAAGCAAGACAGCTGTTAAATAGGTTTCATTTCTGATTGATCTGCTCTCAAGGATTAACACTGCTGCTTCATGGAAAATTGTGCTGATTCAATATAGGTAGTCCTCAAGTTACGAATGGAATGCAGCCTACCCATTCCATTCATAACCTGAGGATTCATGGGAGTGAATCTTGTACCTTGAATGGGATCACTCCCTCCTTTCACCCTAATCTAATGCGAGGGTTGTTAAGTGCACATGAGGTATTTCAGGGTGGGGAAGGCCATTGTGGGGGGGACCAGTGATGGAAGAGGCCTGCTGCCTAAGAATACCCAAGGCTTCCCCGACCCTGAAATACATCATGTTCTCCACAATTGCTCCCCCACAACTTGCTACGCCAGGTCACTTAGCATGCAAAAATCTAGCAAGCAGTCTCCCCTCCAGCCTCTCAACAGATCCGTCCCTCCAAACCTCCATTTTGGCCTGTAACATGAGGGCAAATTGCCATGACGCTGCAAGATTCGTTAGTTTCAGCACTTGTTCATAAACTCTAGGGGCTACTTATCACGTAATTTCAAATGTTCACTAAGGGAACATTCGTAACGCAGGGATTACCTGCATTTGAGGAATAGGGCTTCCTGAAAATATTTATTTCAGGTCTGTTGAATGTTGTCTTCAAACAAAGAAGGCCTTGGGATTTTGTAGGTCAGGGGGGGTCAAACTCGTCACGTCACATTGCCATCACGTGACGTATTGCATGGCCTGCACATAATGAATCCAGCCTATGGACTGCCAGTTTGACACCTCTGTTGTAGATGCTTAGGTCCTCAACATAATCTCAATTATGGTAAACAAGTAGCTTTAAAAGATAGCTGGATCATCACTCTCTGCTAATGTTTCTTTGCTGGGGATTTCCTGTCATTTTTCATTTTCCCCTTTGATAAATAGAGAGCGTCTACAAGAGCAGGTTAAGTCTCCATTTTCACCATAAGGGGGAACCATTGGCTTAGGAATGAGACAGCTGGTCATTGTGGGAATCCTATTCTCAATGTCTAAATGAATTTGATCATTGCTGTTGCTACAGACATATTCCTTACAAGAAGAAAAAGATGCACAAATATAAACCAAAATTAAAGATGGCTGCTGTTTGAATTGCTACGAGTTCCATTACAATCCAAAGAAAGAAATTCTATCAGCAAAATATAAGTAGAGGGGAAAAAGAATGTTGGGTTTTTGCAAAAGTGACATAAAATTTGCCCTGTGGTTTAATTAGCTCAAGATGGGAAGGTAAAATACCCAATGGAATATAAAATTTGCTTTTCTACAAGGAAGGTATATCACAAAGGAGAGAAGCTGGAATGCTTTTTAAAATTTTGCTTCAAAAACCCTCAGCTTTATGTGTACAAAGTACAGGAAATATTCTCTGCTTTTGATTTTCGGGTCCCAATTAGCCATTTTATTTGAATGGAGATTTCTATTGAAATAACATAACCAAGGGAGATTTGGACACTCACCTTTAAAAAATCCTCTAAGATGTCATTGTTAAATGGCCATTCCTAATTTTCCCCCTAGTTACACCTTCTTCCTGGATTGATCATTCAATCATCACATAGAATCTGTATAATGTCATAATGCTAAACCGTCAATTGGATTTGATCATGAAATGATGTCGCCAATGGTAATTTAAAATAAGGCTAAATCAATAGCCCCAAAACTACTTTTTGAAGTAGCCCCAAAACTAGAAAATAAAAATATTTTGGCACTGCCAAAAAAGTTCACCTAAGCACCACGTTGATTTGGCTATCCTTGGTTGATCTTACAGTCATTCATTCTTAACATAAGAAATGTTTATCCAGTAAATTTCAAGAACAAGCAATTTCTGACTAACAAGCTATTCCATCCATTGTGCTTTCATTGATTGGTAGCTGTCAACATTTATTAAGACAAATAGTTGATTGTTCACAATCAGCCTGAATGTCCAGGTTCAACCTTCTACAGTCCTAGATATCTCTCAGTGTCCTTAATAATTCATCATGTCTTGGGTAAATGTTGATGTTTAATCATTTATTGAATACAGGTTGTGGTTCTCGAGAGTTATCAGAAAGCCTGTTGGACATTGAGTCAATGCGCTTGCTTTGGATGCTTACCAACATGTCTTGGCAAGTAATAACATTCAACAGTAAATAATGATAACAAAATTAACCATGGAAGAGATGCATTTTTTATTTACTATGCCATTTATAGATTTTGCAGGTAGGGAGGGGTCCCTGCAGCAGGAAAAGGCAACCCTGTAGACTTGAATCTTGCATGGCCAATGCCTGATTTTTTAGTGGATTCAGCTAGGCATTTCTGATCCTGCCTGGGAGCTTTTTCCATGCATTGATTTACAAGCCATATCACTTTATCGCTAAGTCTGGGAAGAGAAAAATAAAGGAATGGAGGGAATTTTTTTAAAAAAGACAATGAAAAACTTAATGGAGTAATTAATTAAAGAGAGGGGTGAAATCCACAAAAATAGAAAATTGTATCTTTATACATTTATTCTCTGATTTACTTTTCTCATCTGTCTAGCTCTGTCTTTCCAGCTGTCCAAAGCACAATTGGAGAGGGACACTCGAGATCAGCCAATCCCAAAAAGGCAGGGGAGGGACTAGCCCTTGCCTCATTTTCAACACATAATAAGTTGCAAAGACCCCAGGGATTTTCTGGGATCTAGATTCCTAGCCACTGATCTGGGAATAATTGAGTGGGAAAGAGGGAGAGGAGGAGGAGGAGGACAAGGGGAAAAAGGAGGAGGGAGAGAAGAAGGAACAGAAGATGCCTTGACCTTTCAACATCCAGAAGACAAGAAGGAGGAAAAAAAGGAAGCTAGCAAATGAGAAGGAACAAGCTAACATAAAAAAAAGATGCAGAGATGCCCAATTGCAATGTGGTAAGTTGTTTCTTTGCAAAGTCATGTAAAGAGTAATGTGTGATGCCGCAGAGGTTGACAGCAGTTTGCAGAGCACCATTGGACTTGGTATCCCACCCAAATGGGCCAATGTTGGAAATCTGGATATACTAATAATGTAAATAATAAGGTATGAAGTCGTTTGGAGCTAGGACAGAAACAAGGTTAATAGAATGTATAGACAGAATCAATTTTAGTAGATGCACCAGATAATAGGATGAAACAATTACGTAGAAGCCAAAAGAAATTTATCTTTATTAGGTGAAACATTATGAGAGTGGTTAAAGAGGAAATAACCGATGTGATTGTGAGGGACAACCTAAAGAGCTGAATGTGTGAAATACGATAGGATGAGAATGATAAACTTTATTTGAGGAATAACTATTTGCTCTTCTGATTGGGGACTTGGAGTGGCTCCAAAGACAAGAAGCTTTATGTTACACATTGCTTAACTTTAAGATGTAATTGGCTATTTATTGCTAATAGGTTTATAGGGTGTAACTTGTTTTTTTCTATTGTAAAGTGGTCACCTGTTCAATTGGAATTACCTGGATTTTTAATGTATCTATTTTGTATGTTGCTCTATTCTAACTAAATTTATATTTTATTACTATTTTGTGTTTAATTCTAAATATAATATAAATGTTAATAATTGCATATTTATTAGCTATTAAAGTTCATTGCATAGTCAACCAGATCTATGGAG
Organism: Emydocephalus ijimae; assembly: GCA_004319985.1. Classification (NCBI taxonomy): domain Eukaryota; kingdom Metazoa; phylum Chordata; class Lepidosauria; order Squamata; family Elapidae; genus Emydocephalus; species Emydocephalus ijimae. The sequence continues at coordinate 72,401 of BHEV01020381.1, read as the reverse complement.
TTCTTTCCAAGGATCTGAAAGGCTGATGTTGTTTGATGGTGTTAAAAATGTCATCATAAAATTAATTTTATTAATAACTATTATTATTTGTATAGTCTATAAGCATAATCACTAATATCAATAATTAAATATAAAATAATAATCAGTAATAATTAATTTTATAACAATTATTATTAGAATTAGAGTAAATCAGAAAGTATCAAGATCTGAAAACTGAAGTTGAAAGATTATGGCATAAACCAGCTGTGGTGGTTCTAGTGGTTATTGGCACACTGGGTACCATACCAAAAAATCTTGGATAAGACTTTGAAAAATCTGTGTATTTACAAAATTTCCATCAGTCAATTGCACTAGGTCACACTTGATTCCACAGTATTCCATAAGGATATATTACAACTTTTTAAAATCTTGGGAAATACTTAGTGGAGATGAAGGCCAACACCAGCTAAAGAATAGGATTTCACATTGTTGTGAATGGATAATAATAAAAACATTTAGAGATATATGTTTCTGAGTTTATTATGCATCTGGAAAGGGGATAGAGAAATATAATTCAGGGAGTGAGGAAGGAGGATAGAGAAAGCAACATTGAGTTGCATTTCAGAATAACAATAACAGAGTTGGAAGGGACCTTGGAGGTCTTCTAATCCAATCCCCTCTCAGGCAGGAAACCCTATACCATTTTAGACAAATGGTTGTCCAATCTCTTCTTAAAAACTTCCAGTGTTGGAGCATTTCAACCTGGTTTACAAAGATTAAGAGAAATTTGCATCCACTGTATTGCCATTGACATGTTCCCATCTTAATTTGTTTTCGTCTTCTATATTCTTCTGCAGTGAGGCAGTATGTTATCCAAAGCTTCAGAAAAATGTTCTTGAAATTGTCCTTGCCTATTATCTAGAGACTTCAGTGATGGTGGCCTGGTGTACAATTTGCCAGATAATGTTGCTAATATTATCACTCTTGCTGTTATTTAATTTCTTAGCACAAGGTGACTGGTTTATTTTTATTGTATGATAAAATTTATCCCATCTTTTTGATGCATACTCATTACTCATTCCTCTAATGTTGCTATATGTTAGTTCCTGCCTTTAAACACCACCCCCAATCTCCAAGAGTTTAATCTTTCTGTATTCAAAAGCACGCTTTCTCCTACACAAATCTGTCCAAATGCTGGATTATCTCTTCTCCATGGTCCTCCAAAGTTTGAAGTGTGACAGATGGCAATTGCCTCTTGTTTTGATACTCAGCTGCTGCATGCTCTCTCTGTGAAATTTCACCTGGCATTGGCTTTTTGATGCTAATTGCAGAACTGTTTCATTGCCCAGGCCATTAAGTTAATTTAAAAAATTCTTTCAGGCCTGAGATTTCTCTGGTGCTGCAGTTTTCCTGCATTGGGTGCTAGCCAGACTCTATTTTAAATTGCTAGCAGTTCTGACTAAAGAGAATGATAAAGAAATGTGTTTAATTCAGAAATGCAGTGATATCAATAATCACCAGCAATTTGTATTCTATTCTATGGCCTACTTTAATTAGACAAATGGTCTTGATGCTATCCACAATTATGAATACAAGTAGAAGATTAGGAGTCCTATAAACTAGGGATCCCATGGGAGTAAAGCTTGAGGTATTCCTTTAGCCAGAGGCCAGACATGTCATTTTCCTGCCCAAGCGCAGGTGCTTAAGCTACTTTGTGTTCCTCAGATGTCAGATTTAATTCTCAGTTGTAACTAATTAGAAAAAGAAGAATTGCTTATTGCCCTTGGCAAGAACCATACAACCAGGGAAAAGAAAACTCAGAAGATGGACTTGATCTCATGTTAAATTTTGTTGCTGTGAAGAAATTTTTTATTTCCTCTGGTTTATAAGATTGAATTCCTAGATGACCGGAAGTTGCTGAAAGAACTTGTGGTTCTGTTTATTTACCTAAGTCCTCTGGATTTATTTGCAGTCTCTAAGCAAAGGACTAGAAAGAACAATAAGATGCGGGATAAAGATGCTGTGTTTCATCAAGAGAATCAGTAGAATTGAATTGGATGACATTTGGATCATCCTTGAATAAGAGTTCACTGGAATTACACACAAAACAGAACATTGAGGTTTCTGGTTTGTCAAGCGAATATTTTCAAACAGCTAAAAGTTACTTGTTTTCAAAATAAAACACATCTCTGCATTTTAGACTTTCTTGAAGTAGGCGTATGGATCTCAGTAATATATGTTTTGGCATTTTCTTACATCAGGTTTCAGAGTTTAGGACCAGTAGATGGCTATTCATAGTCCAGTTTCCTTAAATATTATCTCCAGGTCTATCAGTGGCAGATTACGGCTCACTGGTGCCCTAAGCACTAACAAATCTTGGTGCTCCCCTTCTTTGTACATACAAGAATTTTTACAAATCTTCATTGTTTTTTTCTTTCTTTCTCACCTTTGTGGTGCCCCCTTTGGACCTGGTGCCCTAAGCATGTACTTAGTCTGCTTAATGGTTAATACACCACTGCAGGTCTTATAAGAAAGTTTGGAACAGTTGTTTTTGAATACCAACAGGTCCACTGATCGATCATAGAGATATTGTAGTTTTATTTTCCACTGTTATCACTCAGTCTGACTTTCCATCATGGTCATTGAAAAGATTAAACGACACTGTGAAACCTCTAAATTTGAAGGTTGAATTCCACTACAGGTGGCCCTCAGCTTATGACCGCAATTAAGTCAAAATTTATGTTGCTATGTGAGAAATTAGTTAAGTAAGTTTTGCCTCACATTTGTTAACTGAATCACTGCAATTGTTAAATTAGTAGCATGGCTGTAAAGTGAACCTGGTTCCCCCATTGCTTGTCAGAAAATTGTAAAAAGTGATCACATGACCTCATGACACTGCAACCATCATATATATGAGTCAGCTATCAAGCATCCAAATGTAAATGACATGACCATGGGGAAATTGCAACTGTCATAAGTGTGAAAAATAGCCATAAGTCACTTTTTCAGTGCCATTGTAGCTTTGAACAGTCATTAAATGAACTGTTGTAAGTTGAGGACTACCCGTAAATATCTGCTTCTAAATCTAGGAAATGATTTGTCATGGTCTGTCAATTTCCTAGGCTGATGTCATATTATCCTGGAGAAGAACTATCTATGTGGTACATAAGAGTGCTGCATTTTTTTAATGTACAGTGATGTCATCTGCTAATGCACCATGGTAATTTAGAATTTTTCTTTGCTCTGGTAAGTTTTTTGGACTGGATTTTGTTATTGATTTATCTACTTGTTGATATTTGTTTTGATACCCACACAGAGTAAAATAGATGATTGGGAAAATAATTGTGAGACAATCATCTACTCTTTTTGTTTGTTCAGCCCTATTTCACTGGCTAATAATCTTTTGCTAACGTTCAATAGAATTATTAAAAGCTAGCAGAATTAAGAGCAGGGATTCCAAGAATACCAAGGAGCATAAAGAACATTTTTGAAATACTACCCACTGAGTTTTAGTCTAACTTGCTCCCCGAGATTTTAGTCAAAAATATTTTCATTGAATACTTCTAATAATCTTGGCTTTACAAACTTACAAATTTTTAAGGAAGCTTGTTCCAGAAATGTATATATGTACTAGAAATTTAATAATTTATCTAACTGGTCAGAAATGTAGATATAAAAATGAATTGATGGGGTTTGAAATAAATAGGATAACTCAAGGAAGAAGACTGTTGTTGGGCTACCATCAAGGCATTTCCTCCTCCTATGTTAAAAATGTCCTCCACCCATCCTTGAATCAGTAGAAGACAATCCCAGTATAATCTTTGCTGCCCTTTGGTTGATCCTTGTCCTGCCTCCACGATCTCTGTTCTGGCTTTTGGCCAGCTGGTGAAGTGTTCCTGATGCAACTACATGATCAGTTAAGCGAAATGATTGGTTTAATCCCCTGGGTCTGTTGCCCTTCTTCTGAATGTCACCAACTGGCAGGAAAACATCTACTAAGCATGACAACACTCCTGGAAACAGACCTGTTTTCATGTCTGAAGTCTGACGTCTTCAAGCTTTTACGCCCTTTCTCTCAACAGATGAAGGGTAAACACTGAATTTTGACCAGATTCACAAAATAACAGAATTGCACAAACATGCACAATCCCATAGGCATCCAAAACACACAAATATAGATTTCATTTCACACTCTGGGCAAGCGATCCATTTGCCCAAACACTAGCAAAACTTGGCTATCATCTAAGGTAACTGATACTGACATGAATAGATTAGGATAGAAGTGTTAGTCTTCCCAATTATTCTTCTTGAGCTTTATTTTCTGATTATGTTGCCCCATCACCTATATGTGGTAGGTTGATGTCCTCCCGTATGTGAGAGGATATTGTCTTTTCACTAGTGCAAAATACTGTAACATTCAACTTCCTGTCAGGTGACAGGGGTGCCTTCTTCTTTTTCTCTACTAGTGAGATGACTTGGGCAAGTCCAAATAGAGTAGTCCTTACAGCTCAACCTGGGTTTTATGGAGGAGGTATTCTTCCTTGTAGCATTCTTCCACCCCCCATAGGTCTTACTGGACCAAGAATACTACACCAGTATATTGATGAACTTTGTTGTCATAAAAAGAGATGGTGGCCACTGTTTTAGATGGCTTTAAAATGGGATTAGAACATTAGCTATGCTGGCTGGAGGATTTTGTGAGTTGGAATTCCCAAATCTTAAAGTCTTAGACAAATTCACAGAAATCTGTTAATAGTTGGAAAGCAAGCAACCAATAGCGGCCTTGAGTTTTCTTCAATTTTTTTTAAATTTAATTTGCTTTTCTGGGGAACACAGTTCTCCAAGATCATATTACCAGATGCAAGAAAAATACGGTATGATCAGCAGTTTAGGCCTTACAGAAGCCACAAGTCCATACAAGGGATTCTGTAGTTATTTGCTCTCACATAATGGACAATGAAATATCACATCAGCCGCTCTTGTGCTTATCTTATCATTTTGCATTTTGAAAAGATAATGATGGTAAACATAGCAGTATTACAGGGCAGAATATAGTCACCAATTCCAACTGGGCTTTCTTTGTTTTTCCTTGAAGATGTTTCACTTCTCCTCCAAGAACAGTTTAGAATTGAAGAAGCTTCTTGGAGGAGAAGCGAAACATCTTCCAGGAACAATAAAGAAAGCCCACTTGCCTTTTGAAGAAGCACATTTGGGACAACCACGACTTGGGTGGCTGAGAATCTCCATAGACAAAAAGCAAATTATGTCTGCAGTGCTGCTAAGAAAACCTACGGAAATCTCAACTCAAGGGAAACTTTTAGCTTCATTTGAAAACCAGGGCTGACAAATGGATCTCTGTTCTACCTTTGATTTGATTTGGGAAAAGCCAGTTTTAACTCTTGATGAAATGCCCCATCAGGAGACCAAACATCTCTTCCAAATGCTAATTCATCTTAATTCATCTTAATCACTACCAACTGGGAAAGCATTGAAGAGTACAAAAATAGACGGGAATTGAAAAAACATAGTAGGCTTCATTCAACTCAAATGAAAGGAATTCTAATTTGAGAAATAAATGCATTTTCATATGTGCAAATCATGCACAAAACAAGTGGTTCAAATGTGCAAATCATGAATTGCAAAGACCATTAAAAAGATAAAGACTGGTGAGATACCCCCTGGCTATCTGCACTAAAGTGCCAATTTTCCAGTCTACTAAACCTTCTTACTGTTACTATTAAATCTGTTCTAAATTGGTGGTATCGTCCATATTTCTACAGAAGAACCTGTTGACCACAAATCCTGGAGTTTATTCAGCTGCAAGAGACTTTGTGGTACTTTTATTCTGATACATGAAGTTCTTTTTGTAAGCTATCTTGAATTGTGTTCCTGCCTTTTACTTTTTTCCTTTTTGTCCTAAAGCTAGAGACTTTATAGTCTCTATAGAGCTATTTTTATAAATATGTCCTCATATTTTCTCCACAAGAACGCTGTGAGGTGGGTTGGACTGAGAGCAACTGGCCCAAAGGCACCCATCCAGTTTTCATAGATAAGGCAAGACTAGAACTCACAGTCTCCTGAAAAATGGCCCAAAATCACCCAGTCAGCTTACATGCATAAAGTGGGGCTAGAACTCTCAATCTCCTGGTGATTCACTCAAAATCACCTGGCCAGCATTCATGCCTACGTCGAGTCTAAAATTTGTGTATTTAGATGCTCATATGTGAAAATGAAGGCAAGTGTCAGGTATATTCTGAACAGCAGTTCCAGTCTTGACCTCTTTTTCAAAAGGAAAAAACATCATTTGGTTGCTTATATCTATGTAGATAAATTAACTTAACTGCCGAATATAAAGTACAAGTAGTAATTGACATACAACAGTTCATTTAGTGACTATTCAAAGTTACTATGGCACTGAAAAAACTGACTTATGACTCTTTTTCATACTTAACAATCTTTGTAGCATCCCTAGGACCATGTGATTTAAATTCAGGTGCTTGGTAATTGGTTCATATTTATGACGGTTGTGGTGCCCCACAGCCTTGTGATCACCCGTGTTATTAAATTATTAAAATACAGTGGTTCACTTACAGCTGTGGCATGAAAAGTCATAAAATGGGACAAAGCTCATTTAACAAATGTCTTACTTAACAAGAGAAATTTGGGGCTCAGTTGGTCATAAGTTGAGGACTACCTGTATTATAGTGTGGGAAATAAGGGAGGTCAGGAGATCATCCTTGAATAAACGTCATAGATGAGGATGCTTGAAGCATTTTCTTATTTCTCTTATTTCTTGGTTAAGCACAGCCTTCTGGGTTGAGGTGGAGATATTCTGTTCCCATTTCTCTGATTGGAGGTCAATACACACAACATAGAAGAATTGCTCAGTTAAGAATTGCTTAGCAGGTGGCTCATTGCACATCAGCTGCTTGACAAGGGGCTGTGGACTTGATAAGGATCAGAGGTTGGAAATCTAGGACTGGCACAAGAACAGAAGTCAAAGGTGCCAATTGTGAGATTCCCAATGATTCTAAAGCAAATTAATCCCCTCTTAAGAACGTTCGGTGAGTTTTTTAAAAAAAGGTTTTATTATTATGACAGACAAGAAAAGAAATAGAAAAAAGAAGTAAAAGAGAGCAACACACACACACACACACAGGTGTGTGTGTGTGTGTGTGTGTGAAGAATTGCCCAGATATAAAGATTAGATGTGAATTTACCAGATACTGAAAGAAAAAAAAAATCACCATTATTCTTTCAAGGAAAATTGAACCAAATGAAATATTAGTTTAGTGCTCTAAGGGCTAAGATGAAAATCAGAAAAAAAACAGTCATGATCCTCAGAATTAACAGAAAAATGGATAAGAATATGATACACTTATCTTGAGCAAGAAATTCTAACTAATCTGAAGCTGTACCTCTATGGGCAAACACAATGTAATATTTTTAAAACTTATGTCAAAAGAAATTGTGACAGAAATCTTTGAAATTATAGTCCATATATGGTTTCCAGATTGCATTAAAGTTAGCATCAAACCTATTTTTAGATAAGAATTTACTTTTGACATGGATTCATACTCCCAAAAATTAATGTGCCATCTTTTAATTATTCCTCATTAAAAAGTGGCACATTAATTTTTGGGAATATGAATCAGTACTGATCAGCATGAGGTGTAGAATATCCTAAATCTATTATATATAAAAACAAGTCAGAATATTTAGTAGGAATGAAACAAGGCTTGGTGATATTGTATTTAAATACTATAATATAGCATTTATTTAACCAAAAAATAGGCACCTATCAAGAATGAGAAGTAAATATTTAAATTTTGTTTGTTGCTCTGATGAATCATATTTCATACATATTTTGGCACTCAACACTGCAATTATATTCCAACAAAAAATCTTTTATCCATTTTTAATGTAATATTTATATTGAGTTCTGTGGGCGTGGCTTGGTAGCTGTGGCTTGGTGGGCATGGCAGAAGAAGGATACTGTAAAATCTTCATTCCCACCCCACTAACCTGCTTTCCTGCTCCTTTCTTCTATGCAGGACAACAAAAGAAGACCCAGCTGATCAGCTGGGACTTGGGAGGCAAATGGGGGCGAGGCCAATCAGAGTTGGTATTTTCAGGTTCTCCAAATTACTCAAAATTTCTGCTACCGGTTCCCCAGAACTGGTCAGAACCTGCTGAATACCACCTCATATATATTCACTTTCATGAAATGAAATATTTATATTGAAGCAAGAGGCAAGAAAGTAATTCTTTTTTTATATTTACTCCATTGTTTATATACCTGATTTGTTTTTGAATGTATTTTTATGCCCCTAAAGTCTTCTATAAGAATCACAATAGAAATATTAATAAAATTCTTCTGAGAATCCTGCTCCTTCCATAGAAGTAAACCAACCAGAGGTGGTATTCAGCAGGTTCTGACCAGTTCTGGAGAACCGGTAGTGGACATTTTGAGTAGTTCTGAGAATACCAAATACCACCCCTGACTGGAGATTTTACAGTCTCCTTCCCCTGCCACACCCACCAAGCCACCCCACAGAACCGGTAGTAAGAAAATTTGAATCCCACCACTGAAAGCAACCATGCTGTGATTTTATCTCACTGGTGATCCATATCAAATAAACCAGTTTAATAGTATGCAGCATCCTATAATTTGGTACAGGCAAACCAATTTTAAGTTTCGCCCTCAATCATTTGTTAGACTACATTATTTGCCTTTGCCATCCATTCATCATCATTTTTTTCTTCATTTCTTTTTACAATTGTTTGGAAGTATTATTTTTTTTAAACGATTCCTTTGGAATTATTTAAAGAATTAATTCTGCCAATATTCTTCCCAGCCAAGATAGCCTTTTCTATTTTAAAATATCAGGCTTTATATTTTGCCATATCTGTGAATAATAATTTTGGAATAAGTTTTCAATGTGGATTCTATAATCTAATAAAATATTATAAAATTTGAGGGGGAAAAGTCTTCAGTGTTTGTTACCAGGCTAGGTTTGGGAGATGTCAGTATCAGTGTTCTTCTGTTTATCATGTGATTGGTAGCCAGAAGCCCTTATAAACAGAAGAACACCGACACTGACATCCCTTAAACTCCGCTGAAGATGTTACCTAGCCTAGTAAGGAAACATTCAGAAACCAACCCACAAGCTTGAAGAACGAACCTTCACCCTCATCCTACACCTGAGCTACAGATATTTGCCACTATTGCTAAGTCTTCAATGTTTCAATTTCTCCAAGCACACGATTGATATTAACACAAATATTAAATCTTCTTGTTGTTTCAAATTCTGTTTGTCCCCTATCGATTAGATTCCATGTAAACAAGACCAATTGAGTCTTCTTCAACTGGTATCCTGTTACTACTACATACCCTATGCTGTTCTATAAGTTCCATTGTCAATTCTAATAAATTCTTCAGTTGAGTGCCCATGGGTTCATAATCAGCATATTAATTTTGATTTAGCCTCTTCATTTGCTGAAATTTTACTCTCTTGCCACATCTTTGTTAGTGGTCTTACTTCTAATCAAAACAGAGAAGGAAAGAATTATCTTATCTTATCCCTTCCAAAATGGCACTTTTGGGGACAAAACCCCATTTTCTTCTTCTTCTTTGTTTATAAATACTCTTTTTCTCTGGGGAAAGATTTCAGCTTCAGTAAACTGCTTCAAGGTCATAAATATGAATATCAAAAGCTTTTTCCAGATCAAGAAAAATTATAACTACTTTCTTATTTATTTTTCTGATTAATGTTGTCTGAGACATTCAAAATAGATTTGTTATTGTCTCTCCTGTGTTAGACAAATCCAGTTGGATCAGGGTGAAGAGATTAGTTAACCTCTTTGCAAGAATAGCCTTAAAAAACTCCTAGCCTACATTCAAAATGCCTAGGAGACTCTTGATGAGTTGGGCCACTCCTCTCCTTATCAATCAAAGAAATGAATGTTTCTTGCCATGAAGAAAGAAATACTTGATTTCATTGAATAGTATCTCATTCATTACCTGACTTAATGGTTTTGTCAGCATTCCTTTGAAATTCTGCCCCTGGAGATTTATTCAGTCTAAACTTCTGCATTCCTTCTTTATTTCATCTTCTGTAAAGGTCCTGTTATTCATTTGTTATCTAGAAGACTTATTTGATTACCCATCTTTAGAAACACAACTCCAGGCACTTCACAACACTGATAAAAACAATAAAGTGAAAAATGTGGTGCCTCAACCATCCTTCTCCCAATATTCAACACCACCATCCCTGGGCTCCAACCTCCTCTTCCTTTTTAAAAATCTAATTGTAGAAGCAGGATCATGAGAGCAAGTCTATATAGAGAAGATCAGAACTTACAGTATTATTTATATTTAGCTAGCAGGAGAGATACTTTGATCATGAAAGACATTTTTACCAGATGAAAATTTTTACAATGTAAGGCTCATCCACTGCATTCCGGTGTACTTATCCCTCTAGGTTCCCCAGATGTAGGAAACTCAACTGCATAATTTATGGTAGTATAGCTTTGCTTTTAATTATGGTTTATTAAATGTTTGATTGCGAGCCGACCAGAGTCATTTAAGGGTGATGGGTGTTGTAGACATTTGATAAATAAATATACTTCAGCAGAATGAACAGAAGTGGATGGTCAATGACATTTTGAAGGAAGACCTTCCTCACTTAGGGAACTTCCATGTATCAGAATGTGTACCATATCTTATCTGACCTGGTGGAATACACTCAATCTGGTACCACATTCGGGTGAGAAAGAAATTCCCTGAGAATGGGCTCTAGCACGAGTCCGAAAGCTCAGAAGACTAAATGTCTGGTCCCAATGACCGACCCAGATTGGATTCTACAACATTATCCTGGGGCATGTATGTTTGCCTTCATTCATGAAAACCTTTTGCCCCATTAATGGTAATCACTGAAGAATTGACATAGCTGCACCTTGATTTGAGGAAGTGGGCACTGCTGTATCTTCAGAATTTTCTCTGTGAGTTCTCAAAAATAGCTGCTTGTGATTTTCTTTCTGGTTTTTGTTGGAGATTGATGAACCACAACAGTTATGATATTTGTCATATAGTATGGAATGGAGTCAAGAATGAAGAGGAAGCCACTCAGCTTGCTGGCATCATATTCTGTATCACTGTTGTGTAGATAAATCATGAAAATTGTACCATCATCCCTAATGGATGATAATGCCAATGTTGACGCAGTGGGATCAAAGAGGGTTCCAAAATCAGCTGCTATTCAGTCTTGTCTCTTAAAACAAGCAAAAAACAAAATTGTTGGCAGGGTAAATGTTATGAACTAATAAAGGCGTTTAATAAAGTTTTAACAACCTTAGATAAAAAGCAGGGTTCTAATCCTGCACTTCTGATTGGCCGATAATAGCGACATTGGATTGGTCCTTTCTGGGAAATCTGATTGGCTGTTAACGGGCCAACTCTCATTGGTTCAAGGGTTTAACACTTCCATGTTTTTCATTGGCTAATAGGACAGCAGCCAACCCTATAAAAGGGCTGCTGCTGCCCTAGGTGATTGCTCTGTTCAGTATGCTTAATAAAGAGTTGAAGTTCACTGTTCACTGCCTCGTCTCCGCTCCTTGCACCCATGCGCAGAACTTAACAGTAAATAACACCTGGCTTCAAATAAGAGGTTACAAAAGAGTAAATACATGTGTAAGACTTTTAATCAGGTGTATGTTAGGGCAAATTAAAATAAAAGAGCAGGGGAGGATGCCAGGGGAAAAAAACAAGAACAGGGTCATGATGCACATAATAATTTTAGAAATGTAAAAAAAAAAAATCATTTCACAATTCATACCAAATGCAGATTGTATAAATAGCATGAAAATGCTGGCCAGAAAACAAAAGCTCCATAGGCTCTGTCTTTTCTCAATCACTTCACCTTCTGTAAATTCTATTGTCTCGTGGATTCTTTTTCTTTCTTCTTTTGATCTGCCCAAAGGCCATCTCTCAAAAGCAGCAATTTGTTTCTGAAAAGAGATCTCGGGATTCAAGCCTCACCTGTTAATCTGGTAATCAAGCACTGAAGTTTTGCTGCCTCCTGATTAGAAAATTGTGCATCAGCCATTGTTCCTTGGCTACCTGAACGTAATAACCTGCTTCCAGTTACTGTTGAACGTTTTCCTGACTCTGTCCTATTTTCCAAGATTTGAGGTCCAATCTGCACATTGCATTTTCTAAGATGAGATTTTGGAAAAGCCTTTTTTTTTTAAAAAAATTAAGTTGCTTTTAGAAAGAAAGGTACAAACATTCTTACCACACTTGAGTTTCCCTGTAAATGTAACACTTTTCAGACAACGGTAAGCTTAAAGCTACAATACATAAAGGAGGCTCTAAATATGATAAGTGAATTCCTTTGAGTCAGGCTTAACTTTTGGTGACTGCAGGACTACAATCTTACAGGATTTTTGATCGGTCATTTTGTTCTGAGGTGTTTGCTTCAATTTCTAGCCTATTGTACAAATCTAATATTTTTTGAGAAATCTCAGCCAAGTACTGGCATGGCTTGACTCAGTGTAGCTTCTGGGCCTATCTTAAGGACTGCAAGAGGCTACTATCAAATATGATGTTTTCTTTTAAATCTGATATTGACCACTACAATACTGCAAGCATTTTTCTGTAGTCTTCAAAATTTTGAAAATAATGTTTGATTGGCAATCTATTTCCCAGGGGATCCTGGTTGTATATTCCTGAAAGAATGATAATTCAATCCCCAGAACCTGATCCACTAGTATATGTAGGGTACACTAATATATCTGTCAACCTGGAAAATAATCTCAGCTGAAACTTTTCGCTCTCTCATGCTTACTCCTCTTTCGTTTCTTCGTTGCCATTGGGGTGGAGGATGGGGAAACCTAGGGATGTGGTGCCTCAGCTGCAGTCAAAACATCTAACAGCCAGTGTGTGAACCAAGGCCATGCTATCAGACACCTGTCGGAGCTGAGTGGGAAGTTGTAGCTGGCATGGTTGGCCGATGTAATCTAATAAACATATAGGGGTGGAAAAATCCTATTCTTTTAACTATCTGTGAGCACGGGGACTATTTAGAGCTAGCTTCACCTTTCTAAGTGCTAAAATGATGTATTCAGTAAAGGGTTTTTTGAACCAGTGCACTGTGTCAGAGTCCCAACTTCCCTGGATTAATTACTCAGAACGATGACAATATCTGAGTATATCCTACAAAAGAGAAGCTATTTCAGATTCAGAATCATCTCCAGTTTCGGAGAGATGGGTGGTTTACCAGATTCTGACCTTGAAAAGAATACTTTTCCTAAGCTTAAATAATGTATTCAGAGGCAATTTAAAACTTCCAACAGTGATTTGCTTTCTACTTCCAAAAACAAAGTCCAGTATCATAAGTTCAGTAAACGGAGTTTGCTAACAGTTGCAAGACTCACAGCAATCCAAGCAGAACGAGGATCAGGCAAAACGGCAAAACAGGAAATGCAAGAAGAGTGAAACCAGGTTTCCGCAAACCTCAGACAATCACAATTATAGCATTCTCTTAAAGATACAACAGTCTTAAATGACTATCCTGGTTTATATATTTCCAACCCAACTGTTAGGTGACTATCACTCCTAACACAGTGATTGATAGCCAGAGGGTCATGCCTTGTGGCAGCCTAAAATGGGCAGTAGGAGCTGCTGTGCAAATTCCAACCCTTGACCACCTCATCCATGAAGTATGCTAGATTGGCCCAAAACAACTGTTGAGAGAAGAGGGCAAATTCTACACAGCTAAAGTCAACCTGTAGGTTGGGGCTGAGTTGAAAGGAACTTCAGGGGGGCATGATATAAGAATGACTACTATAGCATATGTCAAATTTATGTTCATGCTACACTTAGGAGAGGAAGAGTTGAGTGTAGTGTCTTCAATGTTATGACACTATTTGAGAAAGAAAGAAATATTTAAAAGACACTCCATCAATTAAATGTTTAATCTGTTACACATCCACTTACTGTATTCACACAAGGTGAGTATGTATATGGGTATGTGCTTGTGATGGAATGTAGTCTGGATTACCCAGGAGGGAGAGGCTGGCAGAGGAGAAAGTGAAATTTAGATGATTAATTGAGAGGAAGAGGATCCAGATAGATTCTCTCTAGACATACTTAGAGTGCAAGTACTCCTCAACTTACAACCATTTGTTTAGTGAACATTTGAAGTTACAATGGCACTGAAAAAAGTGACTTACAGTTTTCACACTTACAACTGTTGCAATATCCGTGTGCTCACATGATCAAAATTCAGACACTTGGCAATTGGTTTATATTTATGACAGTTGCATTATCCCAGGCTTATATGACCTTCTAACAAGACCCTTAAAGTGGGGCAAACTCATTTAACAACTGTCTTGCTAAACAACAAAAATTTGGGGATCAGTTGTGGTCGTAAGTCAAAGACTATCTTTAATGTTGCAAATAATTTGTTTTAGTTTGGCTAAAGGCGAGGAACAATAAAGGAAACTGCTTAAATGCAACCTTTATGTATTTATTTTGGAGCCTGATATTGTCTGTCTGTGTATGTGTGTGTGTGTGTTAAGTGTGCATCACTCACACACACTCTCTCACACACACAAAGAAATGCCTGAGTAAGACTACAGCTTTAAAGAGTCACAATGTAATCAATGTAAATCAACTCCACTAGGGAAAAAAACCCACAGGGACAGATGATATAAAAGCCTTTCTTGCAAAATCAACAAGACTGCAGTGTCTATCCAAAAGATCAATTACAATGGGAAGTATTTTTACTGACCCAAGTAGGTTCCCCTGATTAATCAGTGAGCAATTTATATATTTATATGCAGTCACATCTAAGCTTGTGGGTACATAATCTATAATGAAAGTTGGCTGAATGTAGTCCCTGACTTAAGACCACAGCTGAGCCCAAAATTTCAATTGCTAAGCAAGGCAGTTGTTAACTGAGCGGTGTCCCATTTTTTGCCATAGTTATTAAGTGAGTCACTACAGTTGTTAAGTGAATCAGGTGGTTGTTAAGTGAATTGGGCTTCCCCCATTGTCTTTGCTTATCAGACACTTCCTGGGAAGGTTGCAAATGAAAATCCCAGAAGCCCCGGATGCTACAACCATCAGAAATGCTGCTTGCCAAGCACCTGTAGTTTGATCACATGACTGTGGGGATGATAAGACAGTCATTAGTGCAGAGACTAGTCATAAATCACTTTTTTTCAGTGCCATTATAACTTTGACCAGTTATTAAATGAATGATTGTAAGGCAAGGACTGCTTGTAATTGCTCCAGTCCTGGGAATAAAGGTTCTGTCTAACTACAGCATAATCATATCTAATGGTTTTCATATCTTACTGGCCCTCATTAGTTTAACAATCAGCTACCTCAGGGAGAGGGGTTTGAGGGAAGATATGCCCTTCACCAGTGGTGGGATTCAAAAAAATTTTACTACTGGTTCTGTGGGCATGGCTTGGTGGGCGTGGCTTGGTGAGCATGGCAGGGGAAGGATACTACAAAATCTCCATTCCCTCCTCACTCCACTAACCTGCTTTCCAGCTCCATTCTCCTGTGCAAGGCAACAAAAGAAGAGCCAGCCGGTCAGCTGGGACTCAGGAGGCAGAGAATAGATGGGGGCAGAGTCAGTCAGAGATGGTATTTGTGGGTTCTCTGAACTGCTCAAAATTTCCTTTACTGGTTTCTGCAGAACTGGTCAGAACCTGCTGAAGACCACCTCTGCCCTTCACTTCTTGAGATGTGGCTGCTGAATTTCACCGCAGATCTCTGCATGCTGCATTCAGCCAAATCATCACTCTTCCTATACACTGTAGCTCTAAATTTTAGATCCACCACAGATCAGAACAGTGCCCTTTGTGCAACTGATCAAGGGCAGCTGGTCTCTGGCACCAGCAACAAGGTTTTACTTCAGCTTTCTGGCCCCAGTTATTAATCAAACCAGGAGCTTGTCGTTAGGAGATAGACAGATGGTTCTCCCTTTCTTTCACACAGATACACAATGCAGAGGCACCAAGCAGATGAAATGCAATTCAATTAGCTTGAATGATAGAGTGGGAGAAATCCATAAAATCCTTTATTTTAGAATAACTCTCTTGCTTCTAGATTTTATATCTGGAATACAAAAAGATTAGATACACGTGTACAGTTAGAAAGATTGCATGTACTATGCATCAGATTGCTTGTTTACTAGTAATTTATTAAATCATTTCCTTGGGTGGATGGGTGGGGGGAAACTTTCTGAAATAAAAATAAATACAGCCTTAAAAAAAAGTAGCAAGTGTAGAAAGATGTTAATCAATAAAGAAACCAGCTGCACCAAAAATGGGAAGAAGGAGGGAAAGGGAGGATAAATGTCTGAAATTAGTTTATTCTGTACTATGGCACGATTAATTTTAAATCCCAGATTTTGAGCATAGCAATTGTTATCCTAAATAAAACAGATCTTCAGAAAGATCCAAAGGTAACCAGGGACAACATATGGACAATAACATGTGCCATTGAGGTTTCTCCC
Source organism: Emydocephalus ijimae (assembly GCA_004319985.1). Lineage (NCBI taxonomy): Eukaryota > Metazoa > Chordata > Lepidosauria > Squamata > Elapidae > Emydocephalus > Emydocephalus ijimae. The sequence goes on along the minus strand of BHEV01020381.1, from coordinate 55,887 downwards.
AAAGAATATTTGATATAGATAATAATGTATTTTCGAGAAAAATCCAGCTAAACTTAAGTATCATAAAATCCCATGAAATCGAAAAGACCGCAATATGCTCCCTAGGTGATTTCATAGATAGAATGCTGAATACATAAACATTAAGATCCAGCCAGTAATAAGTACTTGAAAGCAATGGCATATGATTCGATCTTATTAGATCTTATTGAAAATAGGTGCAACTGTGTAACTGAAATACAATTAAAATGAAAGAAGAGATCAATGGCACACCATTTTAGGCTATGATGTATGCATTATTCAGCATGCATTTCTGCATACTGCACTATTTGGCAGAAATATTTTTTATTTCCAGATGGAAAGAGCTTCGTTGCTACCAGCCAAAAGACACTACTAATATGCTTTTTCTGTGGCAGCAAGAAAGAAAAGAAAAAAATGCAAGTCCAAGATAGTAAAAAACAAAATATTTTTTTATGTCTTTATTTTTATCCTACCTTTATGGAGCCGTAGTGGTCCAGTGGTTAGAATGCAATAGTGCAGACTAATTCTGCTGACTGCTAGCAGTTCAATTCTCACTGGCTCAAGGTTGACTCCGTGGTCAGTAAATTGAGGACCCAGATTCCAGGGAAAATATGCTGATTTTGTAAACTGCTTAGAGATGGCTGTGAAGCACCGTAAAGTGATACATAGGTCGAAGTGCTATTGCTAGCTATCATTTTTAATTTCAATAATTCAAGGTGATGAAAATAGCTAAATTCTTTCTTCCTCCAATTTTCCCCACAATAGCCCTATGAGGTGGGTTGGGCTGAGAGAGAGTTACTGTCCCAAGGTCACCCAGCCAGCTTTCATGCTTGAGACGGAACAAGAACTCATGGTTTCCTGGTTTCTAGCCCAGTGCCTTAACCATAAACTAAACTAGCTAGGGGAGCTGATATCTGGACATTGTGGAGAATTAAGTGAATGTCTGCAATCAAAACCTCATCCAGAAGGATTACCTACTTCTCCTAGATATTGGACATAGAGAAGGAACTCCTAAGATGTTAAAACATGGCAAGGTTCAGATGTTCTGGAAAATATCTGGTTGGGCAACTACCCATTAATGTTTAGATGGACAGGGAACTATTTACCCTATTTTCACTAGCTCTATAAAAACAAGCTAGACAGAGAAGAAAAGCAAGAAGTGCTGGGCCTTAGATATTCTGTAGAATCCATAGGTCAACTGGATTCAGCTTGTTTGGCAAAGTATAATCTCTACCCCACGGCTGAAGTTCTTGCAACATATCAATAGAACATTTTTTCCTTTGAGATGCCTAGAAGAAAGTAGGCAATCAGAATGTCTTACAAAAAGTGGATATTTGTATATATTCTCTCCTGTATGCCTCACTTTTTAAACTATTGTAAACTTTAGTTTACACAATTATCTCAGTGTATGTGTCTTAACAATAATAATTTTGTGTCATCAAATCAGTCCTGACTGCTGATAACTACCTGGACAAGACTCTGTAGTTTTTTTTAGCAATGTTTTTACAAATTGTTTGCCATTGCCTTATTCTTGGAGCTGAGCAAGAGATTGGCTCAAAGTCACTCAGCTGCTTTGTGCCCTAGGTGGGATTTCTGCTTTCTAGCATTGTCTCCTTAACCACAAATTTATATCTTAGCTATCATCATCAAAATTTAAAAATCCAGTTTCCAAATAATCTGCCAGATTTCTCAAAGATCTGAAAGCTACTTTGGGAGATTCAAACAGTTAAGCAGCCAAAGCTTTGGGTTTTGGTCCTAGTATTACAGGAAGCCGTTCTTGAGGGTTTTTTTAAACCACAAGACCAAAAATGATTTTAAGGTCTCATCTGACAGATATTAATGGTCCAAATTTACCTTGGACAGCCTCAAATGCTCAGCATACCTGGGGAAGACTTCTTGCCATTTGTAGATGGATGGATTGTGATTAGAAGTTCTCTTGGTCAACTTTTTTTCTCACACTCTTGCACGTAGGCACACCTGGGGCAAAATGTTCATCTGCTCAACCCTCAATCAGATTTCTGACAGATGTGTCTTTGTTCTTTATCTCCTTGAGAGTGAACAATGAACCAAAAATGTAGACCTTACAATATTCCACCCAAGAGCTCTGCACATTGGCCAGTCTCAGAAAATGGAATAATGTCCACCTAACCTCAGCTGAGAAAGAAGAAACTGGAATCTGAAGAAAGAAAGATATTGGGAGTGGAGCTGCAAGACCAGGTGATTTTATTTAAGCCCCAGGGGAATCCTTTTCTTGGAGTGTGAAAAACAGCAAGGGCAGTTGGGAATTATAAGCTACTTCTGTTGAGCCTTGAATGACTTCATCAGATATTAAGTCATTACCCATTTCCTGCAAACTCTATGGTTTGGATCCAGGGGAAATATTGCACATTTAGACAAATTCTTCCGATTTCTCTGTTCCTCATTCTACATGATTCTAGATTCATTGTCAAGAGATTGTATTGAAATCCAGCAAACTTAATTTACATGATCTTCTGCAGATCCTCACTCCCCAAAACAAGTTTCAATCCTTCACTGTAAATCCGTGACATGATAAGAATGTGGTATCTTGGTAAAATCTGGAAATGCCTAAATGAGTATTTCTCAATCATGGCAAATTTAAGATGTTTGGACTTCAACTACCAACTCCTCCTGGCTGGAGAATCCTAGGAGCTTACGTCCTTAAAGTTGCCAAGATTGAGAAATACTGGTCTAAATGCATTCTGCTTTCAATCTCAAATACATGTATAGGGCTAATTTGACCCTTAGAAAACATTCTCCGATCTTGAATGGGGTGGGGGAAAAAGTCTCTAAATGTTGTCGGGAAATAGCAATAGCACTTAGACATATACCACTTTATAGTGCTTTATAGCCCTCTCTGAGCTGTTTACAGAGTCAACCTATTGCCCCCAACAATCTGTGTCCTCATTTTACCGACCTCAGAAGGATGGAAGTGAGATCCAGTGAGAATTGAACTGCTGGCAATCAGTAGAGTTAGCCTGCAATACTGCATTCTAATTGCTGCACCAACACAGCTCAATGCTATGTTGTTGATAAGGTTGGTTAATATTTTGCAGTTCACATTTTAAAAGACATTATTTGAATTACAAAAACACATTCCAATTAGGATTAAGGCCCCATCCAAACATAGATACATGCAGTAAGGTGAGGCAGTCGTCCTCCTTTAGGGAGGACAGTCCTTCTTTTGTAAGTTCTGTCCTCTCTCAAAAAGTGTCCTCCTACATGCCCTCCTTTTTGATATTTGAAGAATAATCTGTCAATCTCTGTATTTGGTTGATGCTGATCCGATCCGTTGTGTGTGATGTGACGTGTTTGTATTTGACATGGTGATTCGTCAAGGCTCGGTACAGTGCGGCGAGATGCGATTATGAGATTCATGTGCTCCACACAGGAGAATTGTTTTGAGAGAGTGTGCTGTGCGCAAAAGTGCACCACATGCAAGAGTGCGCCGTGCACAAGAGTGCATGGCATGCAAAAGTGTGCCACGTGCAAGAGTGTGCCACATGCAAGAGTGTGCCACATGCAAGTGGCTTTGGTGTTTTTTCTTCAATTTATTTGTGTCCTCCTTCTCATTGTAAAAAAGTTGGTCACCTTAATGCAGACAAAGGGAGGATCTTCTCTAAAATCCATGCGCATGTCTCTGTGTAATTTTCATAACATGAGCTGAAGAACTCCCTTTTTACACTATTCAAATACTGAAAGCATGTAGACAAAAGCTAAAGCTCCAGTTGTTGCTCTGGTAGTTATACCCAACCTGGTGTCTTCAGTATGTATTCGGAATACAATTCCCAGTATTTTTCAGTAAAGAAGATCTTGATGGTTGCATGCACAATGTGTCTACAGCATAGTAACAAGTGGCAATGCAACTTAGCTGTAAAGCAGTGCAAATACACACAATCTTCAAGAATGCTGGTTTCCTGTAAAAGTCATAACCTCTCTGACTGCAAATGAATCATGGAAAAAGAATGCGCCGTTTTCTTCAGTCCAACCCAAACTCTCTTCTCTGCCTGATCCATCCTGATCTTCATACATTGCTATGAAGGTCTGAAAGATTTTCAGTCCTCTGCAGCAATTCTGCAGAGTAACACTGATTTGTGCTCCAGCTGATAGCCTTTTTTGATAACATCAGAACATTTCAGTGCATTTGAGATCTTCAGCCATTAACTCAGGTTCTACCAGCTCTTAAAAATAGGATTTTTTAAAATTTCAGTGCTACAATGCAGGTAATTAGGCTAATTATGACATGTTCTAAGGATTGAATTGGTCCTGCTGTGAAATATGACTCCAAGGGTTGGCCCTATCTATATCTTTATCTCCAGCTAGTCTTTCCCAGCTATCATTACTTTAATCAGTTAGGTTTTCCTCTTCTTGCTGGATGTGTTTATCACTTCTCTTACATCAAGTTGTCTATCTGTGCAAACTAAAAGGCACAACATGATTCCTTCTTGCCAATCAAGCAGTTGTGTCTCAGACAAAAGGGCTATAATTGTATGAAACTTGTGTGCATATGTGTTTCTCTTTTCTTTCTCTCCAACACTATATTTTTCACCCATTCCCAAATCCTATGCTTTTTGCAATGTTGCAAGAAATACATGCAGCTCTGAGTATAGATCTATTTTCTTTTATCAGGAGCTTGATTGCATTCTAATCCCAGCGTTACTTTTTCTAAAAGGCAACTGGAGTTTCTTGGGTTTTTTTCTTTGAAAACATTTTGCTTCTCATGCAAGAAGCATTTTCAAAGGAAAAATGCAAGAAGCATTTTCAAAGGAAAAAACAACAACACAGTGCAATTACCTTTTGCCCCTTTGGGGCAAGCATGACCTAGATCATTGAGAAGTGGGGAGCTATGGATCCTTTATGACTTGTGGACTTCAACTCCCAGAATTACTCAGCCAGCATGGCTCAGTCATAAAAGGGCCATAGTTCCCCATCCCTGCCATAGACAGATATCCAACCAGCAAATAATAAAAGAGGAAAGGGAGGGAGAAAGAGTGAAAGAGACAAAAGTTGAGTTGTGGGACAGAAATCTTGCCGAAGATTATATATTTAATTTGTTGTGAAGTTCTATTTATTTAAGCACTAAGCCCAGCATTGGCTACATCTGGAAGTATAAGTATAACCACATGTGTGTGATTGCCTACAAAGAAAAACAAGACAAAATAATTGATGGAGCAAAAGTTGAAAGTTATAACATAATGGAAGCCTTGGAAGTCTTTTTTTCAAGTCATGTGAAGGTCACCTTCAAGAGTCATTTCATCCTTCCAACAAAAATCCAGGAGCCAGAAGAATACTTTTGATACACACAGTGCATGCCTAGTCACAGTATCAGTTGTTTAATGGTCATTTGAAAATACAGTGAGCTTTACATCCTGAAACGTTCTGGGTACTATAAACTGTCATAGCATCTCCCCCTCTCATGCACCATTTCAGGCACTTGGCAACTGGTTCACCTTTATGACCAGTTGCAGCATCCCTCAATCACACAAGCACAATGTTGCCATTTTCCAGCAAAAAATGACCATTTGGAAGAATGGGTTCATACTTAGGAGTGCGGCATTCACTGAACAGTTACAATGATTTGCTAAATCACCACTGCAAAAATCTTGTAAAATTGGGTCCAGTCATGGGGGCCTAGGCATACAACTGTAATGACTTACAACCATAAATCTAGTTCCAATTGCAGTCATAAAATTAAAGATTACCTGTAATCCAACAAGAATATCTGACAGTTCATCAATACTTTTATACTCCTTTTACCCCATCACCTACACAAAGGCAGTTAGTTACATGTGGTCACTACAAGAGCTGTGCAAGAGCAACTAAGATGTTTAATGGCCTGGAGACTAAAACTTGTAAGCATACAGCTGCAGGAATAGAATATTTATTCATTATATATATATTTATTTTATTTATATTGCTGCCTATTCACCCATGGCAACTCGAGGCGGCTTACACAACGTAAAATCATGTTTAAAACAAAAAATAAAATAAAAATAAAAACAATAAAAACTAACAAAAAGAATCAAATAAATTAGTAAAGTACAATAGAACAAAATTTGGAAAAAATTAAAAAAAATTAAAAACCAACTCCCACCCCCCCTGCCCTGACAGCAACAGATCACACTAGCCATTTGATGTGCTCCATCCCCCTCTGGCAAAACTGGGTTTTTCAGAAGAGTGCTAGAGTTGGGGCCATTCTAATCTCTGGGGGAATGATATTGCTAGTCTGGAGAAAAAAAGGAGTCGAGGTGACATAATAGCAATATTCCAATATTTGAAGGGTTGCCACAAAGAGGGGGTCAACTTATTTTCCAAAGCATCAGAAGGTAAGACCAGAAACAATGGATAGAAACTAATCAAAGAGAGAAGCAACCTGGAATTAAGGAGAGACTCCCTAACAGTGAGAACAATTAACCAGTGAAACAGCGTGCCTTCAGAAGTTGTAGGTGCTTCATCCCTGGAGGTTTTTAAGAAAAGACTAGACAGCCATCTGAAATGGTATGGGACTGGGGCTACAACCCTGGGCCGCAACCCACTTCCTGCCATGGCCTGTTTGAAACTGGGCAGTGAGAGAAATGGGCAAGCATGCACATGTGAAGTTCCTCTTGTATGATCAAAGGGTGCTTGCGCTCGTGTGTGAAGCTCCATTTGCACAAGTGGAATTGCACAAGTGCAGCAGCTTCACGTGCGAACACAAGTGCCCTCTGCTTGTGTAAGTGGAGCTTTGCAGGTGAGCACAAGTGCCTGCCATTCAGAGATTGGAGCTTCATGTGCGAGCACAAGCACCCTCCGCTGATGCGCAAAGCTCCATCCATGCAAGTGGAGGGCACATGCGTGCTGCTCACACAAATGGAGCTGTGCATGTGTGTATGAACATGCCACTCACATGCCCCCCACTGCACTGGACTGGGATGCCAAGCTGGAAAGGTTGGGGACCACAGGTATAGAGTCTTCTGTTTAAGCAAGGGCTTGGACTAGCAGACCTCCAAGGTCTATTCTGACTGATTGAACTTGATAAGGTTGTGGAGCACTGTCCTATATTATTCTGTCTCCATGATTTTCTTCTTATGTGTGAAATGGGCTGTCATGATCTGATCCTTGTCCTGTATTGCTTTACAAGTTTGCCTTCAGAAGTTGTGATTGTTTCATCACTGGAGGTTTTGAAGAAGAGTTTGGACAGTCACTTGTCTGAAATGGTATAGGGTCTCTTGCTTGAGCAGCGGGGTGGACTACCAGTATTATTCTGATTGATCTATAATAAGTGGATTTGATATAAAGGAGGAAGGGAAGTATCACTCATTGGAAAAAGAGAAAGCCCTATAGCGATTACCCAATGGATACATTCATGTCTTCTTGGCAGTAATACAGAAGTGATTTGCTTCTGTGTAGTCTCAACATGTTTTGCTTCTCACTCTAGCCTACAATCCTAGTATTTCCAGATGGTGCATTCATGCCATCAGTGTGCATGGCACTTGATAATGCAGTCCAAAGCTGTTTTCAGGGAAATTAAGGCAGATGAAATCAGGGACAGAGTGAGAATCCACATTCAACTTTACTGTATGAGATGTTTACCCTGCCCTTCTTCAGAATCGCAACTCAGTATATCTCCTTTTAATCAACACAAGAATATTCCAGCTTCAAAGAGGAAGACTGATCCAATTTAAAACTATGACCCTGACGGCTAAATAGGGATTTTATTCTCAATCCATCCAGTCTTAGTCTATGCTAACCTCTTCTGGGTTATCCATACTTTGATCCAGTTTTCATAGGACATTGTTTCCAAAGTCTGATCTGGGGAAATCTCGATGTGTCTGACCATTTAGGAGAAGATTTGTAATGTTTAGGAAATAAATATTCCAGCAAAATGAATATTAGAATATACAAAGTGAATATTAGAATTGCTTTCCTTGCTCAGAATAGAGGGGATTTTTATGCAACTAAAATAGAAGTGCACAGATACACAAGTTCCTTTAAATCATCAAATCTGTCAAAACTTATACCTTCTCATATATTTCAATCGTTTTTAAAAATTCAAAATTGACTTATTTCTGGGATCCCAGAAGCATCTAAGAGGGGTCCCCAGTGTGCTGTGGTACCATCAAGTGCTACATGACTTATATAGTAGTTCTCAAAAGCCTTCAAAGACAAAGTAGCATCTGCATAAACTAAAAAAAAACGGCTCCTGTGTTGCAGAGGCAGAATTGTAAGGAATTGTTCAAATGCTTCACAGAAAAGGGAGGGTTAAGGAAAGATAGCAAGGCAGATTTTAAGAGGTCCGGGAGGCAAGGGAGACAATGAGGGAACAAGATGGAACTGATGACATTTACTCGGGTAACTTAGAATATGAGAAGCAAAGGTCATGCTATCACAAAGAACTATTGTGTTCTGTATTGTACATTAGCATTCTTGTAAATAACCGTTCTGATTGGTTAAGACACGCGGCTACCCGATTGGCCGAACAAGCAGCACTGATTGGCCCGCTGTGAATCCCCCGCGATTGGAGGAAACCGATCGCGGGAGATTCAAAGCGGTGTAATTGGCTGTGGCTTTGCCGAAAAGTTCCATATAAGCTGCCGCATACCCTAGCCGCACCGAGCCGATCTCGGAATGAATAAAGAGCTAGAAAGTCACTAAGTCTCGCGCCTTCCTTTCCGATCGGCGAACGTAACATATTGGGATAAGAAGGATAGAGGTATATGAGGGCGCAATAAGAACTGGATATCAATGAAATACAGGGCTACGCTTTAGATTTTTTAAAAGTTGGATCCAGCCAATCTCAACAGTACAAGTTCTCTGTTCCTTTCTTGAAAAAGAGAAAAAGAGCTTTTTAGAAAGATGAAATAGGCCATTTTTTTCTAAGTGTGAAGGTAGTCCTCAACTTACAACCATTCATTCAGTGACTCTTTGTCACTGAACCATTCATTCAGTGACAACAGCACTGAAAAAAGTGGCTTATGACTGGTCCTCACACTTATGACCGTCACAGCATCTGGTATCACAATCAGAATTCGGACTTTGGGAAACCAGCATGTATTTACAATGGCTGCTCTGTCCCTCAGTCATGCAATTGCTATTTGGGAAGGACTATAACAACTGTACGATTCACTTAACAATCACCTTGCTTAGCAACAGAAATTCTGGTCCAGCTGAGGTTGTATGCTGTACTCAGGGGTTCTCTCAGACAAATTTTTATTTATTTGCAACCTTAGTTTCAATGGGTAAAATAACTATGTAATAACTCTGTAGGTTTCCTGTTCTGTGAATGTACAAAATGACTTTCTACTTGCCCACCATTGCATAAATTTTTTATTCTAATTTTTACTGATTACCAAACCAAGCAGCAGCAGCACTGTAATAGAATTATATGATGATTTTCAAAATTAAGCACTAGATTATCATGTCACAATGAAAATGAATAATCAGAATGTAAATTGGCCAAAAAGCCACATTTTAATGGATCTTCTGCCTGCAATCCAATAATTTATGATATTTATTGTGATAATTTTCATACTCCGGTATCACATAAAATGTTCCTGCCCTAATTGTAACAGATTTATCTCAAGTAGAAGACTAAGACAAAATTAACAACTTTATTTTAAAAATGCTACCCTGCCATCATGATTTTCATTGGTATTCTGCCTATTACTTCCCTGAATGGGGTCAGTAGCTTCTCTGCTTCCCTCTGATAATTTTTCTCTCTTCTGAAGGAAATCAGTTTGGTTTCCCTCCTTCCTGTTGCATTCTTCTTCCCTCAGGGCGCTGAATGTGGCTTTGGCTGGTTTCTTTGCCCTGAAGGATTAACAATTCATCTTGAAAGACTGTTGGCTGGAAAGTCTTTGAAGGCCTCACTCTTGAGGAAGAAGCCAATCATATTGATGGGTCTGGCCACACCCTGGGCTTCCAGATAAATAAGCACAATATCCCTCACTCAATGCAAGCCACACTTTCTAGGCCCATACCCTTGTGCCTGCAACAAGAGCTGGGTAAAAGTCATTCCTTGAGGGCTTAAAGGCTTTCTGTTGCTAATGCCATCTTCCCAAAAAAGGGAGAGAAGCTTTGGAGGAGAACTCAAGACATGCCAGGTAAATCAGGTGAGTCCTGTAAAGGGGGAATATAAAGCACATTCTCCACCACAAAGCTTGCTCCCTGCTGTAGGGAGATGATATTTCTGGACAAATCCATTTTCTGGATACAGTGGAGAACTCTTTGAAGTGAAGGAAAGTAGTATAAAAAAATCAGAATTGTGAAATTGTGAGGAGCCATTCAGTCTAATCGTTACTCAGGTCAGTGCAGGAATCTGAATGAATGCATCCTGGAATGATGGCTGATCGGATGAAGGGAAGTCCTCACCATTTCTCTGAATAATTAATTCCACTGCCAATTGCTCTTATTGTTAGATTGTTTCTTAGTTGGAACATTTAATGTGAGAAGAGAACCCATATATGTACACATATTGTGTTCTTTTTCATTGTTTATTTTATGGGTCTATTATTTTGATTCTGTTCTGTTTACACTCTTTTCATTGTCTTCCTTTTCATTATTGTAAAATGCCAAAACTAAATTTAACAAGGAAATAAATAAATATTATTCCTCCACCCCCGTGCCTGTATTCTTAAGAATTGGGGCAGCTTTCTGTAGAGGAAACTTCATCATTTCAACAGCATGACAAAATAATAACAATAACTTTCCCAAATTATCTTTTGTAGCTCTTGAAGAGGAACGTGTATATGTCATGTATTGCATCTTCAAATCAATGTTGATTCCTGGTGACTACCTAGGGCAGTCCTTGCAGTTTTCTTGTTTTTTTTTACAGAAGTGGTTTGCTCTTTCCTTCTTCCTAGGGCTGAAAGAGAGTAATTAGCCCAAAGTCATCCAACTGGCTTTGTACATAAGGCAGAAGTAGAACTTATGGTCTTCCCGTTTCTAGCCTGGTGCTTTAACCAAACTGGTAGAGAAGCTTTATCAGAAAGAAAGAAAAATAGCCATCTTTTTTTTCACTAAAAAATAATTGTATTGATGTATTGTGTATGTACATTTATATTTATATTCAGTGTGTCCATAAACATTTTGTATAGTTGTATAGTTGTGCATGTTCATATATGTGCAGTCACACTTATCTTTGTTTGCTCATGTACATACATTTTGCTGTGTTTTTCATTGACGTATTCTTAGATGCCTTGCATATTTGCATACATATATTTATATTTTAGTGTTGTTTTGCTCTTCTGGCTGGATGCTAACTGCATTTCTCTGCCTGTGTCCATGACAATGACAATAAAGTTGAATCTAATCTAATCTAATTCATCTGAATCAGAATGGAAAATGAAAAAGAAGTTGAAAATCATTCTCATTGAAGCTATAAATAAATGTACTATGGTTAAATTGTCAGCTATAGAAATGTGGAGCATTTCAGATATGGAGAAGAAGGAATGGTGAATGCACTATTTTCTGAATGCTTTTTTTTCAATACAGTAGAAAACAATTGAAGATGTAGATTGCAGATAGTAGAGCTGTTTGGTTTGAGGAATATATAACTGCATAGAAGGATAATATCATTGGAAGAACTGGCAAGGAAGCTTGTGAGTCCAACAAAATCATTCAAGAACATAGATGTTAAGAAACAAAGACTAGGAGCTGATAGGAGGGAAGTTCAAAAGTAATGTTAGAAAGTATTACTTCACAAAAAAATATATTATTATTTATTAAATTTATCAGCTGCCCTGTTTACCACAGAGTAACTGGTAATGGAAGTTTGGAAACAACTTTCATTGGAGGTAGTGGTCAGTCATCAGTAACTGATGCTTAGGATACACATGTGTCTATCATCCAACAAAAAATAAATAATAAATAAATAATAACATAAATAAAATTATCTAAATATAAAAATTATCTAAATTATCTAAAATATAAATACATAAATTAAAAAGAAAACAAAAAAGCAAACAAACTCAAAGAGCAGACTCAGTGGACCCCTGGGTCTTTTCCTGCTTTCTGGTTTCCTATGTTTCTATGTTTGTGAGAGCTCAGGGTGAGGAATCAAGGAAAGCAATACATATTTTATTCTGAGACCTAACAAATTCTCAATACCTTATTTGTGACAGTTCTAAAATCAAATGAAAATGATGTTGGAAAGACTTCTGCTTTGATCCTATCTCATTCGCTCTCTGATTTATGGGGTTTATCCTCAGGCCAACATGCAGAAAATTGCAGCCTTAATGAGGTCAGCCATGACAGCGGTAAACAGAAATAAGTGTGTGTGCGCGTGTGTAGTCTTTAGTGCTAACTGGGACTCACAAGAGCGAAAATTAATAAGACTGTTGTTATATTAGCAAAGCTAGAGATTGATTTTAAGTGATTCACTGGCAGGAGAATCAATGGAGAACCAGATGGGAAATGGCAGAGAGAATATTGATTGTCCAGTAGGCAGTCACTCCCATTAAGTGCTAAAAAAGACAGCTTTCTGAATCCTAGCATTCCATTCCTACAGGTTCCAAAAGATTATTAAAACAAATGAAGGATGTTCACCTGAAAAGAAATAGGCTACAGTAAGCCTATTTGGAATTTTAAACTTAATTGTTGTTGTGGAATTTTATTGTGGAATTTTAAACTTAATTTGAATGTCCTCCAAAACTGATTTAAAATGGAGACAAAAATACTCAAATCACAATAGCAAAATATTTGTGGCCAAAGGTCACAAAGCAATCAGGACTTTTCACAGATGCTCATTTGCTAGTTATCTCTCTCTCTCTCTCTCTCTCTCTCTCTCTCTCTCTCTCTCTCTCTCTCTCTCTCTCTCTCTCTCTGAATGATCATCATATTAGGTCCAGTTAGCTTTGGCTGTTCAGAATTGCAATCCCATTTTGTGCCTTAGCTTCAGCCTGGCACATGGCTTAATGCACTTTGTGTTCTACCCTCTACATTTAATAGTTCCAGTTTTACCCTGAGGCTTGAAGTAATGTTGGTTTTTAGATAGGTTTGACTTCTGTCCTCCTAGAAATTAGGGTTAGAATCATAATAAGCCACAATAAAATTCTGCAAACTTTGAGACACTGAAAGAAAGTAGGCTCTCACTCTGTTAAAAAAAAAACTGTCTTCAATTTGAGATCCTGTAGGAAAGCAAAATATCTTCTAAGACTAGAAGTATTTTACAAGCTAGGAAAATACACCTTTCAAAGGAATATGTTCAGTGACTAAAATGTTGAACAAATTTCTATCATTCAGCTTCCCATCATTCCTTTGAAAAATCAAGCATTGAAGTAAGTGAACTTTTTTTTTTGCATTTATGCCCATTTATAAACTGATTGTATGCATTGTCTCCTCTTTCCACTTCTAGGTTGACAAAAACTTATAAGGAACTCCTGCACCGTAGTCTCTCCTGTTAACACTTCCTGAGGATTGGCTTATTTTGCACAGCATCCAGGCTGGGCCATCAATTCCCTCTAGTTGATCTCACCTTGGCCAAGGCAACACCCCATACCTCAGAGATGGGGGTAGCCAAAGTCATCCGGCACTTCAGTGGGGGCAGTGGGGAAGGAGATCTCCAAGAAGATGAGTCCGTGGAATCCCCCAAGAACTGCCACAATGGCAAACTTGTCACCATCCAGCCACGCAGCCGTTTTGTGAAGAAGGATGGCCACTGCAACGTGCAGTTTGTCAACATGAGTGAAAAGGGTCAGCGGTATCTCACCGATATCTTCACCACCTGTGTGGATATCCGCTGGCGCTGGATGTTCCTCATTTTCTGCCTTTCTTTTGTGCTCTCTTGGCTTCTCTTTGGCTTCACCTTCTGGCTCATTGCTGCACTTCATGGTGATCTTGCACCTGACCAACCTCCTAACTCAAGGCCTTGCTTCTCCGAGGTCACCAGTTTCATGGCTGCCTTCCTCTTCTCCTTGGAGACCCAGACGTCCATTGGATATGGCTTCCGTAGTGTGACAGAGGAATGCCCCTCAGCTGTCCTGGCTGTGGTCTTGCAGTGCATCCTGGGATGCATCATTGATGCCTTCATCATTGGAGCCATTATGTCCAAGATAGCCAAGCCAAAAAAACGCAACGAGACCCTTGTTTTTAGTGAGACTGCTGTGGTGGCCATGCGAGATGGAAAGCTATGCCTTATGTGGCGTGTGGCTAACCTGCGGAAGAGTCACCTGGTAGAGGCCCATGTCCGTGCACAGCTGTTGCAGGTAAGGAGAATATTGGTGAGAAACCTATCAGTAATAGAGAAGAAGGCAGTAAGACATCTGGGAAAATTTTAAGATATAATCTTCTGTGATACCTGGATACATATATAGGAAAGGATGAAAAGAATCTAAATTGGGAAGAGAGTGAGAGAGCAAGTTAGAGAAAATTTGGAGGAGACAAAGTTGGCTGGAAAACTAAGAGCAGCAGCTACAGGAATACTAATATTGGATGGATGGATGGATGGATGGATGAATGGGTTTAAGAAGTGAGAAAGTGAATTATGATGGATCTGGAAGAAATGATGAATACAAGGTTGGTTTCTGAGTGGCATAGAGCATGTTCATAATATGCTGCTTAAGTTCTACATGCCATGTAACAATCATGCAATGAAACCTTGGGTTGATCTAGGCTGTACACTGAGAGAGCCAACAACTTCAATTACATTTTTTCCAATCATCAGAAATGGCAGTTGGCTCCACAAGATGGATTTTACGCCTTGTCCTATAACCTTTCCACCTTCCTTTGTTTCCTTTTCACACAGCCTCGTGTGACCCCCGAAGGCGAATACATTCCCCTGGATCACATTGATGTTAATGTGGGCTTTGATAGTGGCACTGATCGCATTTTTCTAGTCTCCCCTGTGACCATTGTGCATGTGATTGATGCAGAAAGCCCTCTGTACGAGTATGGTCCTATGGAGCTGGCCAACGCTGACTTTGAACTGGTGGTCATTTTGGAAGGTATGGTAGAAGCTACTGCCATGACCACTCAATGCCGTAGTTCCTATCTGCCAAGTGAACTGCTCTGGGGACACCGTTTTGAGCCTGTACTCTTTGAACGGCGTGGGCATTATGAGGTTGATTACCAGCACTTCCATCGTACATATGAAGTGCCTGGAACCCCAGCATGCAGTGCCAAGGAACTCAGCCAACATAAATACAGGGTCTCCCCTGTGGGAACCACTGCTGCTCGTTCTTCCTTCTGCTATGAGAATGAAGTGGCACTTACAACCTGTCATGAGGAAGAGGAGGAAGACGAAAGCCAGGGAAAACAGAGGGTGAGTGTGGAGAATGAAACAACCACTACCACATGACGTGATCCATGTCCCTCAACTGAGGAGAGCTGAGGAAAGAAGGGGTAGCACCCACACCAGACTTCACATAGTTGGGCTGTTAAAACAATTGGCCAAAGGACCACATTTTCATACTTTGACTGACTGTCCCTCCTCCCCCCCACCCCCAAATCAAGCATCTCAGTTTGGTCATTGCTAGAAGAAATACTATGGAACAAATGGAAGACTTTTCTAGATCATTTGTCTCTGAGGACAGTTAAGGAGTTATTGATATAAAGTGTGTCAATGTGAGGGGAAAGGGAAAGTTTAAGCACAGGGAAACTTGCAAGAAAGAATACCTATTTCATGGGCTTCAAAACTGCCCATGAATAACCTGATGTTTGTGAGAATACAAATTAAGTTAATAGTAGTTAGATAGAAGTCTGATGATACAATGTTTATTGTAAAGAGATTGAAAGCTCTGTAAGAAGATGCTTTATGATGCTCTACTAATGGTGATCCCATTGTAGTTGTCTCATTTATGAAGCTCCAGGAAGCAAATGGAGAAGAAGCATTCTGTAAATAGTGAAAATGATGGTTAGATGAAATTCTACAGAACTGGAATATGTCTGGTCTGTAATGAAAATGCAACAGAGGGAGGCAGTTCTGCAGAGTTTAAAAATGTGCATTTCTTTTCAAGGCCATTGAGATAGATATGATCACAGGGTAATAACCTAATCATGCACCTCAGGAATAACCCTTTCTCAAGATCCGATGTGGAAATCTTTTCTAATAGTCCTGCAAAAGGAACTGGAAATTCTTAATATATGCTGGGAAGTTTATTATTGTGGTCTAGTAATATTTGGAATAAAGGAGTCTTATAAGAATGAATAATGTAGTGTACTGTATAACATAAATGTGGAACTACAAAAAAAGTGTTTGCATTAAAAATGCAATGTAACTTGTGATAGCCATATGAGTTTTTCACGCTTGTGGAATACATACTTATAAACTTTCATATTTACATAGATATGAAAGGCTGCCTATTCTAAAAATTAATTTTTGAAAGGCAAACAAAGAGAACTATAGATTTAGAGTTAAATATGTTCTGTTCTGCTCTCTTCCCCCTGTTGTACATGAGTGATAACAAAAATGGTTAATATTTCGTCTTCTGCTAATGTACTCCATTGATTTCAATGACAGATTAAAGCTTGTTAAATAGTTGTGGCATCTGGATCAGAACTTTTAAACTCCTATTTTGCTGAGCTCGGTACCTCTATCCACCCACTTGCTCTATAGCTAACTTTGAGGAACAGCCAGAAAAGAAGGGTAGATTGGGGAGGAAGGAAAGAAAGAAAGATTATCCTAGCATCACATTAAAAATCTCAATCATCTGCTCCACAAAGCTTGATGCATATCGGAGCTGTGAAAAATCCTGACACAAACAGCTGCTACCCAAGCTGGTGGATGGTAGCAACATAGGCTGAAGGTCAAAGAGGTGATAGCGGAGATTGGATTTGCCACTGGGAGCTCAGATTAATATGACACAGTTCCATCGCTAATCTCGTTTTATGCGAGTAACACGGGCGGGTAAAGGCAAACACATTGGGCTGTACCCTCTTCACAGTTTTCATTCCTCTCCTATCACCCTGCACCTCAAAAGACTGGCACCCAATCTTCATTTGGGTGCCAATAATGTGACAGAATGTCAAGAGCTTCTTGTCACCAACATAAGCAGATGACAAATTCATGTGATAAAGCATTCTCCTTAAACTTAAAATATCCTCTTATGGGTCTCTAATCTCCTGACCAAGGGCATATTTTAGATTGAAATGTGAAGGTTACCCCCAGATTGGGGCAGAGGTCAAATACGCATTTTATCATGATTCTTTACTGATTGACCTATGGTCTACCTAAGGATACTTCCATACCGGTGATGTCCTCTATCCTGACCAGCCAACCTTGGTTTAAGATTTCATCCCAATTCTGTGTCTAGAAACAAAATAATAACTATCTGTACTTCACTCACCTTTAACATCACAGCTTATTCCCTTTCTTCTTCCATAGGTAGGAATATTTGGTGCATCTTGACAGGCATATTTTTGAGATACAACTATAGAAATATAATTTATCAGTCATCATTATCATAAGCACCAGCATCTTACCACATGTTTATGTGTGGGGGGAAGGATCCTACCTGTATTTTTTTTCTGAGCTTCAGATTTGGGCTACCTCTTATACCAATAACTGGCTATGAATTATGTTATTTAACACAATTCTTATTATATCTAGAACATATATTTTCTTTAAGTTCAAGGCTCATAGTTACGTGAAAATCTTCCCTCATTCCATCATACCTTTTATTATCGCATCAACCTTGGGTGAAGATTGGCTGAAAGAAACCAAGTAGTTCTTTAACAATCCTTAAAAACCAAGTAGAGATTGGAACCTAAGTCTTTTCATTCCTATTGTGATATGATCCATGCACTAGTATCTGTTCTAAATTTCTTAAGGAAATTTTTGTCCCAATTCTTTATCCTTCATGATACAAAGAGCGTTCTGGTCTATTTTTTTTTTTTTGCTTAAAGCCAAGTCTCCCCCTAATTTGTGACAACTCTAAAACTAGTCCATAGTTTAAAAACTACTTAAATAGCAGAAATGAAAATGCACAAGACAGTTAATCTTTGAATAAAAGAAGATTTGTATTGGACAAATGAGAGCCATCTTGAGATTCACAGATAGAAGATTACCTCAGAAACTATCTCATCCCAATTATATCATCCCATCCCAGTCAGGCAGAGAGGATTTGTAGTGAATCCCTTTAGTTACATTATTTTTAATGGTAGGATCCAGGATGAGAGTCTTCCTTGCTGTGGCCCTATCCTTTGGAACACCTTATTTCCAGAAATTTCCATTTTTCTTGCCTTCAGAAAGAGTGCTGAGGCCAAGTTCTGCCAATTGGCATAATGTCAGGTGCAATAAATCAGGGGTCTAGAGTTCAAAAGCACTGCGAGTTAATTTCATGTCATCTCTATCCAAGAATCTGATCTACTAATGGTCAATGCAAATTGGCAGCAGATAAGAGTCAACAGATTTCAAGGTGGGGGGGGGTGGATTTAGATTTCTTATGGGGGCATGGTGACTCCCATCTGATTATGCTTTTGATCCCGCCCTCGGCTCAGCCTAGTTATCTACACACAGGGTTGAAGCGTGTTCCCAACCTCATGATTGGGATCATGAGTATGTGCTATCTCCCTTTTTAACACTTGATATTGTAACATTATAATTTGGTTTTTAATTTTGTTCTTATTTATGCTTTTATACTGTGCAATGTTGTAAGTATTTTATTGTAAGCTATCCAGAATCACTTAGGTGAGGCAGATAGTATAGAAATGTGATGAATGATTGATTGATTGAATGAATGAATGAATGAATGAATGAATGAATGAATGAATGAATGAATGAATGAATTGAATGAAATAAAGATGGATTCAGGAAACAAAAAGGTGCCCACTAAAGAAAAGAAGCTCAATTAAGGAAGAAAGATGCCTAGAGGTTAATTGGGATGAAGTAGAAGAGAACACAGCAACCACTAAAACCAACCAGAAAGCAACGAGTTAATCCTATGGATTCCCAGCCTTTTACTTACTTTGGGGACCCAGAGAAAAAAAAGTAGAAATACTAACATTTCCACTCAAACCCTAGTACATGAACAGCTAACTTCTTGCACCTCTGCCACTCATGTTCTCCAAGCTGACAAAATGTATTGATCAGGGGTGACAAGGGCTGACAAAATGTATTGATCAGGTCCTCATCCTGCTCAAATGCCTTGCATTCTCCTGGAAACCTCAAGGGAAGGTAAAGTTTTGAAAGGAGCTATTCTTCTCCTCTTTTAATTCTTTCATATAAACTGAATTTGAAGATTGTTTGTGAAAGAACTGAGCAGAGATACAGATGCTTAAGGAAAAGGATACAGCAAAGTGTATCACATCTCCAAATAATTATTTTAACAAGTTTCATAAACTCATGAAAAGAGTTAAGATTCACTGGAAATAGGCTATAGTAACACGGTCCATCTCTGTTCTGTATTAGCGGTAAATCTATCACTGGCCAACTTGCTTGGCCAATGGCCAACTGATGAGCATCCATAGAATAATTTGACATAGGTGATTCAGAAGTGACTCATCCTGCTGCCCTGCCTCAGGCTCAAAAATCAACACTCATACATTTTGCTATCTGAGAGAGCCTTTTTTTTTTTCTCAGCTCTGTCAGTCCCCCCAATGACAGCACTGCAGTTTATTGTCACCTCATCCATTCGTTTAAGAGATTCTGGCAGAAGAAATGGAAGCTTCAAGCGAGATGACCAAATTCCACTCTCTACTGTCTATCACTCGAATTGCAAGCTTGCAACAGCACTGCATTGGGGTTTTTTTTAATGCAAGAGTCTCATCAAGCTAACTCAGTCCTGTGTCACTTTAACAAGTAAGAAACATTATACACTAGACATCCAATAATTTTTTGTAGAGTTGATCAATTATTTCCTACATTTATGATCCAACAGATTTTTCACCCAGTCTGTAAGTCAGCAACTGTTTCTTTACATTTCTTTACATTTATCTCAGCAATAAAGAAATTTATGAAATATTATTCTGAGTTACAGCTGCATATACCCCTGTATTTAATGCAACCAAGTTTTATAATTCATGAGGAACATTACATGCATTTCTGTGCTGCATGCGTTCAAAGAGCCATCAGATAGCAAAGAGTTTCAAAATTCTATATTTCGCTGCCTTCTAGTGATTGTCTGGATTTTTGCAGATAGAAATAGAGATGCTTTTTAAAAAAAGGATGCACTGTAATGTAGAGTTCCCTATTCTAGATGCATTGGACAGCAGCTCCCAGGGATGTCCAAACATACACTTTTGAGGGGGGGAAGCATGCATCAGATTAGTGGGAGGCTATTCTAATACATCAGGTAAGATTAAGAGTGACTGCTAAAGCCTTACCTGGCAAATTGTTTTCTATGTAATTCTAAACAGGGCTGCTCTGAAGGATTGCATACAAATCCTTATTTGGAAGAGATTGTAAACCAATAAACAATTCTCCCTATCTGGCATTCATCTTCTTCTAAGTAGCAATTAAGTACATAAGTAAGATAACAGATAATTTTCTGCTACAAAGCTTTACAAAGATCACTGCACCTACTAATTAGTAAGGGGTCCTTAAGTGAATTACCAGGTAAGGATACAAGAAAGACAAACAACTGTCTAGATCTCTCTGCTATTCTCTTTCTTGTCTGCTTCTGAGGCCAGCAAAATAACTTTCTGCCAACACAGCCAGGTGGTTTTATTAAAGGGCAACAGAAAAGAGGCCAGCTGTGATGCCCTGCCTTGAAAATCAAGCCCTTCTCTGCTTTAGTTGCAAGGCCAGCAAATGGAGCCATCTCTGCTTTTAACACGGAACAAGACAAAGAAATCTCTGGCTTTGCTTCTCCAATTGCTCTCCCTTATAGGTGCATGTGGGGAGGGGGCAAAGTGGGACAAGTGGAGGAAACCATCTGGAATGGCAGTTTCGCCAACAATCAAATTATCCCATTGTCAGATGACAGGAGCAGAAAGGCTCTGTGACTTTCACCTGTCAAATGAGCTATTTTGGGATCATGGATCCAGCACTCTTCTAAAATAAAATATAACCCATGTCCCAAAAGAGCCCATGTCACAAATAACAAGACTGATGAGTAATGCAGGCTAACACAAGGGAGGGCATCTAATAATGGGCACTCGTTGTCCTTCACTGATTCTGCAAGGGGACAGAAGTTCTAGTTGTAGCAGCCACAACCAGCAACATCCAGAAAGAACCTGAGAAGTAGACAAAATCTGGCATTCCTTCCCCAACAAGCCATAGACCTTTCTGACAGAAACAGCAACAATCTTACATAGGTAATCCTGGCTAAAATATGGTAATTAGGGCCATGAATTCTGTCACTGCACAACATTCATAAAGCATGATGTCATATGACCATGCTGGCTTCTGATGGCAGTTATGGTGGTTCCAGTTGTCATTGTGTTGGAAGAATTATCCTTCTCGGTTCAGTTCCAAGTGGGAAAAAGACACTGGAAACATGGAGGCTGTTTGGAAAGATGGTTTAATGGTGGACAGGACCACAGGGCTTGGAGCTCCAATATGAAAAAGATGATCACATGTTGCAAGATGTTGGGTGAAGGAAAAGAAGGGCCAAGATGCTGAGAGACCCTTATATACCCTCTGTTGGGTCCCACCTTAGTGTTTAATGTATCCCATTGGCTGTCAGACTCCCGGAGGTGGGGGTCTTAATTAACTTTGTAGACTTTGTCTGGACCAGTGGTTGCCAACCGGTGGGCTGCAGCCCACTGGTGGGCCGTAGAGAAATCTCACCCCCAGAGCACCACCCCCAAAGTAATTGATCCAGGCCGTGCAGAAACACAAGGCTGTACCACCCACATGGCCCGTGGGAACCCTCCCTGCCAACTCACTCCTTACCCAGCAAACTTGCTATTTTTCCTTTTTCCGACCATCCGGTGTTCTGCTGTGCTGGGAGATTTAGATTAGCTAGTTAGCAAGAAATTGTTGGATTTCTTGCTTTCTAGCTAGTCTTTAGATCTCCAGCTCTGCTTTTAAGCACAGCCAAACCTCCCTTAGGACTGAAGATTCTCACGGCAAGCAAATTTGAGAGAGTGAGCTAGCTGATGGCAGATAGATAGATCACTGAATGATTCTGTGAGCAACTCAATCTGCCTGCCTGCTTTGCCTGATTTTGGATAAAAGTTGCTCTTGTTTTAATAAAAAATTCAATATTTATATAAATATTTATAATATTTACCTACAAGCCATGCCCAGCCAGTCGCATGACCACAAAGCCACACCCACAAATTAGATCACACCCACAGAACCAGTTAGTGGTTCCTGGGATAAAATTATGAGTTGGGTGGTCCCTGAGGTCCAAAAGGTTGTCGACCCCTGGTCTGGACCACATGGCTTCACCTGAGTTCCAGGCTTGGTTGAGCCTTGCTGGATGATGATGCATTAAAAGGGCTTTTGGCAATTTCTATAGTTTTTGGAGATCTTTGTTATGTAAAGTATTCTGGCCCAGGCCTTAATGGCCCACCCATTAACAAAGGTGGGGGTGAGCTTCTGCTTCTGAGGTGAGTTTCTGCTTCTGTGTTTCTACTCTTTTAGGGGAAATATTCTGCCTTTTTATTATTTCCTAGGATATTTCATTTTTCTAGGAGGGATGGGTGCTAACTTCCTACAAAGATTAGCCAAATCCCATGTGATTGCAATATCATGTGATTCCTGTTTGCAATTTCCTGCTAGTTTCACCATTGACCTTGCTTGTCAGAAACAAGCAGTGAAGGTCACAAATGGCAATCCCATGACATTGTGATGTTCTAATTGCAAGGTATTTGCCAAGTGCCTGAATCATTCTTACCTGACTGGGGGATGTTGTGAAGGCCAAACGTTCAAGGGAAAGTTGCAAGTCTCAACATTTGCTGTCATAATTGCAAACAATTGTTGAACAAATGGCGCTTATAGGGATAAAATCAGCAACACTTAGTTGGAGGTGCCTGTTTCTCCCAGTTGAAACTCATCTTTGTGCTTTGGGTTCAGTTCGGTAAACATGGGTCTAGTGTTAGCATTCAACCTGGGTTTCCAAATGATGTGCTTGATAGTATCCACAACAGTGTGTCAAGAAAAAAGGAAATATGGGGTTTTAACACCAGAATAGCAAGAGATGATTTAAGGCACCTCAGCTGCAGGATGGAGGGAATAAACGGTATAAAGCAGCAGGATAAAGGGAAAACCCTCACTGATGTGGCAACTAAATGTAGTAGTGGCCATGGAGACAACCACCCTATGATTCTGGCAGGCCTATGGAATTTGGGCTGCAAAAGTCTAGCTGACGGCAAGGTGGCAGCAAAGAGACAACAGAAAACTCAAACGTTTGTCAACCTGAGTAACCTGAAGACTTGTGGACTTCAATTCCCAGAATTCCCCAGCCAGCATATTCTGGGAGCTGAAGGGGAAACATGTCTCAGTTGTCCAGGCTGAAAAACCTTGTCCTCTGCCGCATCTCCTGATGAGCAGGATTTTTTTATTTTTTTTTATTTTTGCAGTCCGTATACAGTAGCCTGCCTCGATTGGGTTGCTTACGCTTCCCTCATCTTGATTGACAGTTATGCAATGAGGGCAGGGCTCGAAGGGTGACGTTTAAGACGTTCGGAATGCATAAACGTACAAATAGAAGAGGATGGAATTTGCATACAATTTGTTTTTCCTGGGACAGAGACAAAATACCCCGCCCATTTATGAGAATGGCAAGTTAGAATAATTGGAAATGAACTACAGGAGCAAAAATAGGAGCAGCTGCTGTTGGATCGAAATCGCTGAATCCTTTTTGGGACATCAGACAAAGGAAATATGATCCTTCCCCAAGTTAGTTGAATAAAAACTCTAAATGACTCAGAACTCTATTCGATTTCTATATCTTCGTTGAAATGTGCAGAGAATGAACCGGCTCAAAGTACGCCGAATACAAGGCCACAAAAATGAGTGGGTTAGTGTAAGATTTCATTGAACAACTCACCTGTCAATATCATGCCGAGGATGCCTATTGGTTGCTACAATAGTGTACGAGGGTATATGTAATTTATAAGAATTTCCTTTCTATTGGCTGCTTCTCCTGGCTATTAGGTGGCTATTCTCGAGGTTTTTCTTTCCTATTGGCTACGCTTTGGATGAGAGGCGGAACGTTCCTTTCAGTTTAGAACCCGGCTGCTGTAGGAGGGCATTCCTGTTGCAGCACCGAAGAAAGGAGGCAAGAAGAAACTGGGATTCCTTTGGCCTTGTTTGGGGACACTCTGGTCGTCATGGAGGACGGTATCTATGGTAGGGCTCCCTAAAACTCTTCTATTGGGAACTTAGAGGGAAGATAAGAGGGGCAGATAGTGCCATTTACGAGACCCGCCCAATAACTACAATAGGAAAAAGAGTGGGTGGACTGAGCCATTCAGTACCAGTTGCGTAGGGGGCGGGGCCGATCCTTACAAAGAGGGGTGAGGCTAGAGTAAACCATGCGAAATAGAAGGGGAATGCCGGGTTGGCCCGTTCCATAATAA
Organism: Emydocephalus ijimae; assembly: GCA_004319985.1. Classification (NCBI taxonomy): domain Eukaryota; kingdom Metazoa; phylum Chordata; class Lepidosauria; order Squamata; family Elapidae; genus Emydocephalus; species Emydocephalus ijimae. The sequence continues at coordinate 31,464 of BHEV01020381.1, read as the reverse complement.
GGAAAGGGGGAAATCTGGATTGTATTCATTTAATGATAAGGCGTGCGATGCGTTCCATCCACTAAGATATACCATTACATGAATCGGGCAGGGAGTAGGGTGGGATTTTTAGGCTCTACCATGACAAGAGGGAGGGTGGAATGCACCATTGTCTGTGACTTCCAATTAGATAAAATGGCATGGGGTCTGTTTAAATGGTTCTCGAAAGAGATGGAGGAAGGTGGTGAGAATTGGCAACCTGCTAAAGGAATTGATGAGACGGCTCTAAAAAGCACCGTTGTAATTTAAATAGGAGGCTGTACCATTCCTCGGAGGGAAGGGGCAGTTTGTGGTTGGATCCAACCATGCTGCGAGGGGAAAGGGGCGAGAATTATGTAAATACTGTAAATCATAGACTCTCATCCTGTATATTTTTAACATGTTATCCCTGCTACTAATATTACATATTATTTATTAATATTATTTAATAATATTCTTATTTAAATATATGTGAGCTGCCAAGGAATGGTTTAAAAAGTCTTAGTTAAAAACGGTGTTGGGCATAATTCGTTATAATAATCGTTTTTAATAAGGTGAATTGGCTGTTCAGAATTGTTCAGACTGTGAGATCAGTAGCATATACATTTAATAAATATAATATATATTAATATGTATTAGTATAGATTAGTACATATTAATATTATAATACTTATTAATATATATTAATATTTCAGGTTTTCATTGCCTCTGGGCTCTTTCATTTTCAATAAAATAATTAAGCAACTCCCATTTCTTCTTTGAAACTGAATTAAAGTTTTTGTAACTCAAAAAGATTTTGGCTATTATGCCCTTCCCCTAATTGCTTTTACAAACAAACATGAATTATTCAGAGGACTGCATGTGCATATGCCCACACCTGCAGGCTGTCTTCATTAAGAGTTCTTGTGGGAGTGCCTCTGAGCTGAAAGCTGGACATCTTAGACCTAGAGGAAGTGGCTTTTGCAAAGGTTTTTATTATTTTATATATCTTGCTTTCCTTTGCAACAAACCTGATTCTCTACTCATCTCATTTCCTGCTTGTAATAACCCTGTGAAGTAGATCATGCCAGTGTTAATGACTCAAAGGCACTATCCAGAGATCAACATTTGGACCTGTGAACTTCAGTTTTTTTGACAGCTTGGTTCCTCTTACACATACATTGTAAATGAATCTTGAATAACCACTTTAAAGCTTGCATCTGCTAACAAGATTGGAATTGTTTTAAGACGGTCACAAGTCCTAGCGAGAAGGAGGAGTTCGATGTAAATAATATGGACAATGAAAGAATGATAATAAGCATTTATATAACATTGAAGATTGGCATTGCATGGACTTGTCTTGCCCAAAGAGAGGATAGATTCCAACTGAATGCTAGGAAAAATTCCTTATAGCGATTTGATAGTGAAATCAAATGTCAAACAAGATAAGGGGTTTCCCATCGCTGGATGTGTTCAGACAGTGATTTTATAGCCATCTGTAAGGGGTGCTTTTGTTTGGATGTGAGTATAGACTAATGTTTGTCAACCTCAGCAGCTTTAAGATGTATGGACTTCTCCCTTGCTGGAATTCTGAGAGAGAAACTGAAATAGTAAAGTTGCTGAGATAAAGAAACACTTAACATAAAAAGCTGAAAAGATAATTTTAAGGACACAGGTGAGATCATTATATAAGCAAATAAGGTTGAAACATTCCTTAAGCTTTGGGAAGCAAGACAGTATTGGCAAGAGATTCAGGCAGGTTTGATACACTAGGATAGAAGAGGGAGAAAAGGTAAAACACAGCAAGATGCAAGATTCTATTCTTGTCTATCTCAATAAAACATAGTTCTAGGTTTCCTGTTTAATCTGTTTTTTTCTTTTTCTATTAATTTAATTGAAGTTTTTAATAAGCATAGTAAAAACCAATATAAAGCAAATTAGAAAGAAAAGAAAAACTCAGAAGGTGCAGGAAAAATAAAAAATAAATAAAAAGACAACAAAGACAATAATTCACTATCACATGCTAATATACTAACTTTCTTTTAAAGTTAAAAATAAAAACAAAAGCTCACACCCTAACTTTTATTAATATGCAATCAAGAAATCTTCATCTTTTCAATCTTAGTTCAGCAAAAAAAAAAAAAAAAAGTCCACTAGGACTCAGTAAAAATATCAAAGAGTTTATCCCTGGTCAAATAGTCAACTTTATGTTCCTTCTTTTTTGCTCTCTGCAATCTTGACCTTTAAATCATTCTTAAGGCATCTTTGATTTGATGATCACTTTTTGATATTTAAAAGTTTTCATAGTTTCCATTAGCCTACTTTGAAAATCCCATAAAGAGAATTCCAAGGATTTCTTCCCACAACTGTTCCAATTTCAGGTCCTTTTTAAAAATTTGTCTCAGATATTCCCATTTTGTTAATACCAGTTTTCTTATTTTCCATGACTTCAAACTCTATAATGCATATGTTAAGTAAAGGGCTTTTAGAAAGTTTTTCTCATCATCATCTAAAAGTTTCTCCATTAAAATTTGTATCTTTTCTGAGGTATTAGTTATTAATATTTCAGTTCATGCTTCAGAAATCTCCAAGATTTAAGTAATTTCTTCCTGGACTTTTATTTATTTATTTGCATTTATATGGCCTCTCATCTCATAAAAGTGACTCTGGCAGACTTACAGCAAACTGCCTCTAGTTTTCATTTGCAACCTTCATCAAGCCTCAGCTCCTAATATGGGTTTAATTTTGTATCAGTCATTTTCTATGAGTATATTATTTAATTTATAGACTTGTTTTCAAATCTTACAGCAAAAATAAACTCTATGGTCTTCTATCTATTTAAAACTTTTTTTTTTGCTTTTTGCCAATTGTATATTATTTTAAATTCTCTGCTTAAAATTTCTCAAATCCAAAGAAGGTAAAACTCACCAGGTGTCAAATTAGAAATCAAAATTGTCATTTAGAAGGTCTCCAATATCCATAAAATGGTGAAATGAATGTAATTCCAAAGTGAGTTTGTTTGGCTTAATGTCTTTAGGAAAAATTCTGCTACTACTTGAGAGTGCTCAAACTCAATGAGAGACCACTATTTTATGGTCTCATCATAAAGAATTATTGTGGCCAAACTCTGAAGCTCTTGTTTTTCAGTGAGATTTGAAGAACTAGTCTAACCATTCTTTACGTTCTTGTTCATGAACTTCAGTCAGCCGTGACTAAAGAAATCCTGTGGAATCTGATTCTGATCTGGTCTACCTTGATCAGATATATTACTTAAGACGCAATATATGTATTGATTGTTCTTCAACCACAATAGATCCTGTCCATTATGGTCATAAGTTGTGACAGTCATCCTGTGACTGGACCAATTTTATAACTTTTTTTTTTGCTGAAAACCAGAAGTAAATGTTGATTATCAACAAAATATCATAAATCGCAATGGGAGGGGGCGAACCAGCCACTGGAAATGGGTCATAAGTACCTTTTGGGGGGAGGTCCATTGGGACTTTGAATAATTGCTAAGCAACTGTTCAAAAATCAAGAACCACCTGTATATTCCCTTTTGATTATATGACACTGTCACAAATTCCTGAGATGGAGGCAAAATTTGGATTTGGACTCATTGGAAAAGACACCTCTGGTTTCTCTAATGATTCAAAGTGACAAGAAGAGTATGTTTTCCTCAGTTTGCTTCCTTCCTTCCATTGCAGTGCCTCCAGATCTGACACCAGAAGAGAGGCTAGAGTTGGAGAACATCCGGCGACGGAAGCAGGAACTCTTGGTGGAAATCCAACGCTTGAGAGATGAACTCAGTGAAGCCATGAATGAGGTGGAGGGGCTGGAGGCCAATGAGGGAAGGTGAGGGATTCCTTCTCCCTAGAAAAGAATATCTAAGGCAAGGGTTTCCCTTGACAATTTCACAACTCTCAAAATTCCCTACCCAGCTATGCTGGCGGGGGAATTTTGAGAATTGCCAAGATTGGGAACCACTGGTCTAAAATCTGCTTTCTTCTGAAGACATTAAGGTTTCAGCACAGGCTTTTCTGAGACTGTTCCAGTCTTCTCTGAACATATGAGTCTCTGAGTCATCTCAGGATATGCCTGTTCTAATTATCTGCTGTTTCCTTGACTTCTGAGATTTTCTTTTAATATATAATACAAATAATGTGGCTCCCATTGATACTAGAGTATTTTTGAAATCTCTAAAATTTGTGTGCCTGTGTTTGAGGTCAATCTTTAATTTTTTTAAAGATGCTCTTCATTATTGAGCAACAGTTTTATATAAATGTCATTACAACCACAACTGGGACTAGCAACTCACTTGTTAAATGAAGCAGTTGCAAAGTGAAACCACAACTGTGCTTACAGTCTTACTTCAACTTTCCTTTGCTTTACGGACCTGCAAAGGTTGTGAATCTGATGATTGAACATAAAACTACTTTTTCATCACTGTTGTAGCTGTATGAGACAGTTGTTAAATGAGGACTACCTGTATCTTATGTATTCTGTTCTTACTTTGGAGATACCCTGTTTCTCCAACAATACGGCCTCCCCCAATAGGAAGTCCCAGCATGTTCTATAGGCATGAAATGAAATTAAACCCCTCCCCCCAAATTAAGGCCTGTATTAAAACATGTGAAATGGGGGGGAATGGTGGAAGGGCTTGCCATTAGGAAGTACTTTTGTTGCACACCCGGATATGGTGCTGCCTGCGTTGACCCCGATATGAAGTGCCCCACCAACTCCGAGGGCAACATCCAAACCATCGCTGTCCGCCCGCCCGAAGATGCAAGGGGGGGGAATTAAGTCACCCCTGAAAAGATGGCCTAGCCATTTTTTCAGGGCTCAAAAAAAAAAAAAAGACCCGGCCTTATTATATGAGAAACACGGTAGAAGGAATGTCTTTGTAAAAGAAATGATTTTATATAGATAATGCCTATTACTATTTGTGTGAGCATAAATGAAATTCATTAAGTATACTACTTTCTTCAGCTATATGATGTGTAGTTATGCAGTTTTAATTGGTGGAAGTTAATCAGTCAAATAAAAATATAAGTCAATGACAAAAAGTTGTTTTGTAGGTTGCAGCCTTAATTGTAGGAAATATTAGTCTGAACTTCTTTCCTTGCCTTGGGGGTTTTTTTGTAAAGGAAGCTTTCTCTGTTCTGGATTTGGGAACTGAATTAAGTATATTCTTCATGGCTACTTGTATTATATTATGAGAACAAAGGGGTATTGTGAGATAGCATCATTCTTGAGAGACAGAAAATAAATGATTCCCAGAAAGAAGCTATTTATTTTAAATAGCAACACAAAGCCTTTTTTGCTCTGCACTCTGATAGCCCTGCCATGCCCACCTAACCTTCACTATCTTCTTCCTTACTGTTGATAAGGTGGGTTAGCCTTGCTCTGTGGGAGGCAGCTTCTGGCCGTGCCAGGCCGCCTTCCCAAGGTCAAATATACCGTTCTCTAAATTTGGAGTGTCTGTCTTGCAAATGCTTCAGAAAACCTGAGTTGGGGCTGAAATAGAGGCCCAGTAGTGGCTGACTGGGGCTACTGAAGGCCCCAGGCCCCTGCTTTATTTGCCCTTGTGCCACCACTGCCACCACCTCTGAGAAGTATCATTGTGCAGGATGGCCAAAAGAGCAGAGATGGAGGGAGAAGATAGGCAATTGGGGAAACTTTGAGGGGAGGCAACCCCTTACCTTCCAAGGCTCAGGGCTGGGAGAGACTAATCTGGGAATTGTTTGAATCAAGTAGGTCCTTGCCTAATGATCGGCAGGATTTTATTAACGATGACAACGGAGCCTGCTGGTCATGTATTGCCATGCTTAATTAGTGTGTTGCTTAGTGATGGAAATTGTGGTCCCAATTACTATAATTTACCGAGATCTATCTGTGGATGTATTCAAAAACCTAAATGAGCTTAAAATGTTGCAGTTCCTTTCTCTAAGAGTCAAAGTTATGATTCTTTGTCTTGGACAGTAAAACTCTACAAAGAAACCGGAAGATGGGGATGGGACGTAAGAAGTTCAACATGGATCCCAAAAAAGTAAGTGGGTGAAGGGTCTGCATGTTATGATATCAAAAGATTTGTCCAAGGAATTTCTGATATAGGAATTGCTGGGAATAAAGAATCATGATTCTCCCCCCCCCCCATCCTCCAGGACTGGTTAGGTTTACAGAATCACATGATTGAGGGGCAGGAAACCCAGTTGAGAAACCCAGAAATGGTCTAATGATTAGGCATCAGGTTAGAAAGCATGAGACTGAGTTCAAGTCCTACCTTAGCCATGAAAACCAGCTGCAAGATTTTGGGCCAAAATCTCAGCCAAACCACTCTCCAGGTTTTTTGTTGTGGGGAAAATAGGAGAAGGAAGGTATTTGTAAAAAATCAAGATACACATGCACACACGCACACACAAATAACAAACTAACTTTTCTGCGATGTCTGAGATAAAGATAATTTGAGGGTGGGAACATATTTGTGTCTGTTCTACATTTTTTCACTTCATTGCCTTTTCCAGGGAATACAATTCCTGGTAGAAAATGAACTTCTGCGCTCCACACCTGAGGACATTGCTCGCTTCCTCTACAAAGGGGAAGGCCTCAACAAGACAGCCATTGGGGACTACCTTGGCGAGAGGTGAGCAAGAACGGCCATGAGAGAAGCCAGTGAGACAAAGATTGCAGCCATTGATAATACCATGCAGATTAAACTACAGTACAGAGCTTCCTGGGACACTGGAAAAGAGCACAGATTCTGAAGTGTGATAGATTAAATTTATTCAGAAAGGAGGGGTGTTGCCAATAAGAGAAGACCAAAATTGGTTGTTTTATAATGAATTCTAAGCAGATTTAAGAGGTCATGAGGAAAGAAAATAGGGTAAACATTTTAGTGAGTGGGATGATAGGAATAATTGTACCTTCAGAGGAACAGGATTAATACGAACTCTTAATCTTTTATTCAGGGAGGAGTTTAATATTGGTGTGCTTCATGCCTTTGTTGATTTGCATGAATTTACTGACCTCAATCTAGTGCAAGCACTCAGGTGAGTGGAAATCTTCAGCCATCTACTATATTTGAATCCTCATTAGCTACAGTCGTTTTCCAACAGTTTGACTGCAGTACCTCTCATTCCTATCCTTGGGGGTGGGATGGAGGGAATAAGAGCAAGAATTTACTGTTTCTCCTGCTAAAGGGAAGCAGAGCTTGCCTGAAGTCACCACTGCCTCACCCAAATCACCCTGTTGATGAATGGGCATCAATTCCCACAGCCCTTCCTTTAATTTTGTAAGAGGAAAAATGCCATCCTTTGGCTTTGGCTCATTTATTATACTTCTCTATAGCAAATATATATGATAGTCTATAATCTATACTATGATTTATGTATGACACTATACCCCGTTTCTTAACTTTGTCATGATATGTTTCTATATAGATGGGCAGAGGATCCTTTGGCTTTCCATATTTTGTTATACTGGTTGTTATGGGTAATGAATCTCAGGTACAAAGGCTAATTATAATTTATGAGACCAAACTCTATAAGAACAAATGCATAGAAAGTCAGAATTGAGAAGAAAACACAGACAGCCAATGCTGTCTCCTAGTTAGTTGCTGCAAGAAGATCACACAGATTGACTACAAACAGTGACACAACAATGTAGCAATAAAGAGCATTGGAATTTCTGCAAGAAATAATCACTTGCCTGTAAGCCAGAATTATTGGGATCCCAAAATATACAAAGTAATAGAAAATTACTAGAAGCTGAAGTGCTCTGGGAGTTTGGCGTTCAAGCAATCACCTGCCATGTAATTCTCCAAATTTAATACGCAATTAGAAAACAAAAAAGTCTGGGTAGTGAGCAATGAAATAGCTGAAAGGAACAGAATAGAAAAGAAAGAATTGGAGAAAGACATAAAATTCTAAGACTTGCTAGAACAGCTGTGGCAAAAGAAAATAAAGATAGTACCCATAGTGATCGGTTCCTTGAGTGGAATCCCAAAACATCTGAAGCAGCGCTTCAACCCCATAGGTGTTGACAGAATCACTATCAGTCAGTTGAAAAAGGCAGCTTTCCTTGGAACAGCTTTTATCCTGCAACAGTAGCTTTGATGCCATCAGACAATCACATCTACCTCTCACAGATCCTTGGGAACATCTGGCTGACTTTAATGAACCACAATAATATATTAAATGTATATGTTACCTGACATATAAATAGCTTACAGTTGTCAGAACATACAAAAACAAAGAACAGTAGAAAACCAAATATTAAAAAAAGAGAGGGAGGGAAGGAAGGAAGGAACGAAGAAGTGAATTTCTTTGAATGAAGAATGCTGCACAGCATAAATTTGAATTTGTTTTCTAAACATGCAATATATTTACTTCTAGATGGATTTAGAGATACTGGAGGGAAATTGAAGTGGTTTCTCATGCTGAGGAGCACTTCATCCTTTACTAGATATAAGGAATGCTGAAAATAAAATGCAAAGAAATGAAAGGATAGAAACACTCAGAACGCTAAACATCCCAGCTATGGAATCAATTTGTAAATGAGATCTGTAGGATCTCTAGTTTTCAAAATAAAGAACATATCCAATACAGGTAGTCCTTGATTTACAACCACAATTAAGCCCAAAATTTCTAAGAAAGACAAGTGATTGCCCCACTTTATACCCTTTCTTGCCAGAGTTGTTAAGTGAATCACTGGTTGTTAAATTAGTAACATGGTTGTTAAGTGAATCTGTCTTTCCCATTGACTTTGCTTGTCAGAAGGTTGCAAAAGCTGATATGTGGTTTTTTTTCCAGAGCCATTGTAACTTTGAGTGTTTACTAAATGAGTGGCTGTAAATTGAGGACTACCTGTATTTCAGATCAGACAAATGAGAACTTGTCCTGTGTCTTAGTTCATGGCTTCCCATTCCTCTTTGCAGGCAGTTCCTGTGGAGTTTTCGATTACCAGGAGAAGCCCAGAAAATTGATCGTATGATGGAAGCTTTTGCTCAGCGGTACTGTCTGTGCAATCCAGGGGTCTTTCAGTCTACAGGTACAGCATTTCTTGAGAAAGAGAATGAGGTCTCTTTAGTTAAACTCAGGCCTCCTCTGAGTTAATGAAGAATGAGGGCAGTACCAGGACATTCCTGCCATTTATTTCCCTGGGAGTTCACTGATACTTGCTTCCTGCTTACAAGAATTAAAGGTTCATTAATGTCTATAAAAGTACAAAGCTTCAAGGGAGCAATTTTTTCGATGTGAGAGCCAAAGTCCCTCCAAAAAAACCTTATTAAATTGTAAGAGAAGTTCAGAAACATTGGTTGATCCTCTACTTTGTCACACACATTTTGCATGCTCTATCAAACACATGTTCTTTGAATTAAAAAACAATCGATTCAGTCACTGGAAGAGATGAGATCTCATTGTCCTAATAAAGGAGAATATTTGTAGCTAAGGCTTGAAATGAGGTGCTGTCTAAGCTTGGTTGCTTTCCTGCAGTCATTGCACTGATGGTGTTGCCTGATGAAACCTCTGCAAGAAAACTACCAAGATCAGAGAGCACCAAGGACACCTCATCTCATTGTCTGTTATTGCATCAGTATGGATGGTGCATTGTACCTGGGTTCTGGTGGGAAAATAGGAATTGGGAAAGGCTATATACCAGAGGTCTCCAAACTTGGCAACTTTAAGATGTAGCTGATTGGAGAATTCTGGAGGTTGAAGTCCACAAGTCTTATTACCAAGTTTGGAGACCCCTGCTATATACACTGCCTTGAACTTTAGATACCTCTTGTATGAAAGGGTAACTAAGCAATAAATGTTTATCTGAAAAGCGGGGTTTCAGGAAAGAAGAAAACCTTCATCTAGGCCTCAGTTGGCCGAATTCGTTCTGTAACCACAACTTGTTTACCCTGGAGTGGAGTGATCCTAAGTTTCAAGGGATCAATTTTACCCTGCAGAATCAGATTTCAGATTGCCTTAAATGGGGATCTTTGTTAGAATCGCAGCAGAGATGGTACTAGATCGTTCTGCATTGGGCCACAGCCTACTTTAATCTATTTCTAAGTATAGTTACAGTTATCCTTTGATTCACATACCTGTTTATCTGAATCGTAAGCTATTAAATATTCTAAAAACTACTTGTTAGAAATAGCTTGTGTAGAATAAGGTGAGAATAGGAGAGTAAATTACATACAGGTAATCCTCATCTTACAGCATTTAGTGGCCATTCGAAGTTACAACAACTGAAAAAAGTGACATCTATTTTTCACATTTATGATTGTTGCAGTATCCCTATCGTTACATGATCAAAATTCAGCCACTTGGCAGTTGACTCCCATTTATTACGGTTGCAGTGTCCCAGAGTCATGTGATCACCTTTTGCAAACTTCTGTCAAGCAAAGTCAATGGGGAAGCTTAACAATCGTGTTACTACCTTAACAACTATGGCAAGAAAGGTGATAAAATAGGGCAAAATTCACAACAAATATCTCGCTTAGCAACAGAAAGTTTGGGCTCAATTGTGGTTTTAGGCCTATATATGTTCAAATCATTATGTTTGAATATTTCCTTCAAATATTCCTTAAAAATACTTAAACACATTAGAGAAAAGCTTTGCATCACATTCTTTCTCTGAAGCATGTAGGTTGCTTCATACAGGAAGTATTTCTAAAATATTTTCTCATGTAGCCTGTTAAGTAGTTCAGACCTGAAGCACAATTAGAAGTGCTAACTATTTTTATTCTAAGATTACATTAGCAGAACCTTGCAAGCCTGAAAATAATTTCTCCAGTCATTTACTTTTATTCTGCAGAAAACCAGGGTGAATCCCTCTTTATAGGTTTTCCATGTCCCCTTCGCTTTGATGGGGTGAGATAACTGTCTAGGCTGCGGCTCTTCCTTCTGTCTCCCAGGGTCATTGGCACATTCTATTATAGAGTAGTCTGAAATGGTCCTGTCTAAAGGCTCTATAATAAGGTACTCACAGCATTTCAGAGCAGCCCAAAAGATGAAACAAATGAGCTGAAGTTCCATAACTTAGGTCCCCTCAAGTATTTTTCCTATAGTAATGATTTTAATCCTCTAGTGAGAACTTACAAGCAGAAAACCTGTACCTCACATCTACTCAGATGTGTAGAAGTAAGCTCTGAAATGCTTATTTAGTTCTTTGTTCCCCCAGATACATGTTATGTCCTCTCTTTCGCGGTCATCATGCTAAACACCAGCCTTCACAACCCCAATGTCCGAGACAAGCCCACGGTCGAGAGGTTCATCACTATGAACCGTGGTATCAATGATGGGGGCGACTTGCCGGAGGAGTTGCTGCGGGTGAGGAGTTAGCAAAGTGAATGCAAGGCTTGTTTTTTAGCTAGATGATTCTCTGGTTTAAAGGCTAGTGGGAGCCATACTGGGGAATTCTGCAGGGTTGAAGTTCACACATTTTAAAGTTGCCAAGGTTGGGAAGCCCTATTCTCATACCTTGTTTTAACATAATGCTATTACTGCGACTGCAGTTTCTTCTACATTTTAAATACTTTGCTTTCATTTGCAAGGGCGTTTTCTGAATTATTTTATCCGCTCCATTGTATAGTTAACCAAGCATGGTCACTGTGCCATGGACATTCAAACATCTTTTTTCTTGCCAAATTGGAAAGGAATATAATCCTGCCTGTAATTCCTCTCCTTCCTCCCTTCCTGCTAGAATCTGTACGACAGCATCCGTAATGAGCCCTTCAAGATCCCAGAAGATGATGGGAACGACTTGACTCACACATTTTTTAACCCTGATCGCGAGGGCTGGCTCCTCAAGCTGGGTGAGAGGCGCGCCCCGTTTTCCCCTTTAAACACTATGGCCTTTTCTCCCCTTCCCCGCTATCTTTCCCCCTGCCCTCTCCCACCACCCCTACCCCATGATCTTTGCACGCCTCTGCACTCTCCTCTCTTCCCCCCCTCACCTGTTGTGTCATTTAAAGCATGACCTCTCTCTTCATCAGATCAAAGGGATCCTCCTGAAATCCACCCTGATGTCCCTCCCTTTCCCATTAACCAAAGATAGATATCTGCCTATATATATATAAAAATAAAAACCATGGGGATCCATTGAATTGCAGAGGTCTTCATTTTTCTCCCCGCCTCCCAGTTGAGGTGGATCTTCTCTGACAGATGATGAGAGGGGTCTGCTGGGATTTTTGTGAATTGCCTTTAAAAGCAGGCAAGTAACCAAAACTCCAGTGTCAGGCCACTGAAAGCCATATCTCTGGTGTCTGATGTTTCACCATTATTGATGGTACCTTTTCAAACCTGTTGGATGCATCTATAAGTTGTGGGGAAGTTAAAACAAAACAATGGAATATTCCAGTCTTAAATCTGGATTCATAGTCAGATGATGCAGTGTTTGCTTTTCCACATTACTCAGGGCAATTAGCAGAACTACTTCCAGTTTAACTTCTGTCATAAAACATTTTTATTAGTGTAGATAAAAATGCACATTGTAGAGTACTGGTAATTCTCTATTCTTGGGCTACATTGTAAACCAGAGACAAAGAATTCCTCCTTGGAAAAGGAGCATATTGCTTTATGATGACATTGTTAGTTTGAAGCAAAGTGGAATAGTACTCTTGACAAGAGTGAGGCACAAAATAGGTGAGCTTTAGGACCCTCCGGGAATCTTTCTCTCCCTCCAAAGTAAACCAAGTGCGATATAAGGCCCAAAGCAGGCAAGGCCATGAGTGTAAAATTTCAGATCCAAACTAGAAGAAATCCAAAGCAACATCATAGAGTCAAAAATGGTATAATCCTTGGGATCAGCTGTTTTAAGTGATTGGATGGGACTCTGGTCACTGAGTCCTGATTTCCGACCAGGAGATTGAGATAGAATAATACAGGTAATCCTTGACTTACAACTATTTGTTTAATAATCGTTTGTAATTACAACAGCACTGTGAAAAGTGACTTACAGATAGTCTTTGCATTTATGACTATTCCAGTGTCTCCTTAGTCATGTGTTGCCAGGGTCATGTGATCCAATTTTGAGTGCTTGGAAACCCACATGCATTTATCACAGTTGCAGCATCCCAAGTTCATGTGATTGCCTTTTGTGACCTTCCCAGCCAGCTTCCCACAAGCAAAGTCAAGGGGAAGCCACATTCACTTAATGACTGTATGATTCACTTAACAACTGTGGTAAAAATGGTCATAAACCCGTGCATTTAATGACAAGTTGGAAATCCAATTGTGGTTGTAAGTTGAGGACTACCTACAACGGCTTTATTTTGCTCTTCTACCTTCTGGTTAGAACTTAAATCAGGGTAAATGTTCCTGTTGGTTCTTTTGCTCTTATAGCAAATCTTGGCTTCAGAGCAGAAAGCAAGTTAAGGAGTAAAAGCATATAAATGGAGGCGATTTAATACTTGCTGGTAAAAATAAACCACTTTTAAGTTCTTGTGGCTGTTTCCTATCACATCACCTTTCCTGTGCTTTGGTCGAGCAACACTAGAATGTAGTGTTTGCTGTAGGTAAAATATTATTGCACGTCTTTTGTTGCCAAATTGAAATAGAGCAGGACAGAAGGACAGTAAAAAGAAAAGGAGGATTGTGTGGCCCAAACATTGTATGTTCAAGGTGGAGGAAACAAGGAAAAAAGCAATATTTGGGCAAAGGAGGGGTGAGAATAGAAGTTAGCCCAGTCATTTTCCTCAGAGAATTAAATGGACCATGAATTAATTTTGAAGAGCTGTGTTTGGAATCTGAATTCTTGGCTTGATTAAGATGCAGCTTGCTGGACAAGCCAGAACTCTTGGTGATGTAATAATCTACCTGTAGAAATGAGTGATTAGCAAACTATTGTTGCAATCATTTTTGCCTCCCTGTGGAGGCCATTATGTAACAAAGTTGGTTGCATCATGGTTTGTAAATGTCATCTAAATCTCTGGAGCATTGGTGTCCAACTTTGGCAATTTTAAGAGACCTGTGGACCTCAAAAGTTGCCAAGATTGGACACTCCTGTGCTAGAGATATAACCTGTCAAAGGTTTAAAAGGCCTTGTCATTTAGCAAAGAAATGTCTATCCCATTTATACCCATCCCCATAAAATTTAAAACCTTCCTCCCTCTTCCTGTCCCATTTTCCTATCCCATTGCCCCCAAATGCCTATGTCTGTGTTGGAGGATTTTTGATTTGACCATGTACTTCTACCTTATGTTGATGTAACTTGTTCTCCTTTCTCTCTCTTCTTCTCTCTCCTCTTCTCTCTTTTTTTCTTCTCTCTCTCTTTCTCACCCCCATTTTCTCTATCCTGACTCCCCTGGTCCCTGCCTTCTCCTCTCTCTCTTTGCTCCCTTCTTTCCCCACCACTGCTACCCTACCCCCCTCTCTCCTCCACCATCCCACGGTGCGGACTACATTTGTTCTACTGTCTGAATACTGCCCCCAAACCAGGAGGTAGGTGAGAGGAGGCTTTGCAGCTGAGAGGTGGTTTGCTTGGTGCATTCTGGACTGGAAGTGGGTCTGCGGTTGGGCTTTAGGGCATGCAGGGGTGGGAAATGTTGTAATATCAGTTGTGACGGGTTCAGTGGATCCAAGATGAATGTGGAGGAGATGTAAGGAACTAGCATTCTCTTCACCCCTAGAATGGTACATGTCTTGATGCAGGGGCAAGCATCCATTTTCTGTTGAGTATTCTATCATTCCCTCAGTGATCATCTGTTTGGGACCATTTGCTAATTAGAGGGTGGGGCTGCAGCAAAATCAGTGGGTTGGGGCACCCATTCTCTCTCTCTCCCCCTTTTTTTTTTTTGACACTCCATTCTTCCCTTTCTGACACTTTCCCTTCTCTCTCAATCTGTTTCCCCCTCCCCATTGCAGCAAACCACCAGGTAATAGACACAGCTGTTGACAGAAGTCTGAATTGATCATGCTTATAGCTTTAGGGCAGGGCTGCATACGATGAAGCTGTGGTGCCACTGGAAGGGAAGGACAAAACATGAATGGATTGAGAGGCTAAGCATGTTTTGTGGGGTGGTGACAAAATTTCATCTCCCAAGGCTTTGCAGTTAACTCTCATACTTTCAGTCCTGTTACCACCATATTCGAACAGTACAATTGTTGGTATTTTGGGGAGGTATGCAGATAGATTGTGAATTGTCCACAATCTGCATGTCATAAATATTCCATCTATCTTAACGGATTACTGTTTAGAAAACTGATATATCCTTTTTTCCCCTATTAAAGAAAGAGAGAGAAGGTGGCTGCCACAGAACATAGATTCTTGTACTTTTTAATACTCATGCAGATTTCAAGATGCAACCTGTTTGGCAGGGAGTATGTTATGGATGTCAGCCTTCAGGCTGTCCTTAGCTTACCAGAAGTATCTGGCTTGCAATTGTCCGAAGCAGCAAAAGACTGGGCTACGTGGATTATGGATTTTTGATGTGTCTTCACAGAATATTTTGGCATCTCATAGCTCTGTCCATTTCCATTTGAGAGGCTAAATGCTCTTTGAAATCACCTTAATTGAGGACTGCAAAAAAAAGAAAGAAAGAAAGAGTTGAAATCCTTATCCAGTGATAAGCCAGATTTGCACCCATGCATATATACAGATTAGCTTTGCCTCAAGCTGGGAATGACTGTTGGCTTTGCAACAAATTTGAACTTGTATCTTGTTTCAAGCCTAGAGCAATTGCTTGCTTTGCATGCTAAAAGCACTGCTTTTTCTTAAAAATGTAGGTTGAATTCAAAAGAATCAAGTGCTTATGCAAAAGCTGTTTCCCTCTGGAATTGAGAACTTTGTTTAGAGAGGCTAGAAATTTCTCCCAGACTCTTCACAGTGACCTTGTTTAAAGGAGATTTGCTTCTGAGACACAGCTATGCTTTGTTGGAGTAGCTTGTCTTAAGTCAGGAGTATATTTGTTTTTAGAGTATCAATTTATGCTCAGTGATAACCTTGATATTTAGTTGCTAAAACACATACTCAAATTGTCCCAAAGGTCCTTTTTTCAATAGGCAACTGGACTTTTTTGTTTTTCTTTGAAGAAGTTATCCCCAAAAGCCTGAGCCTGTGTTCAACAGTTAAGGGGAACACAGGGCAGAAAACTTCCTGCAGAAACCACAGCTCCAATTTCTCAATGACTCAGGTGACCCTGAGGACACAGATAAAACTCCAAGTGGCTTCAGTGACTCTAAAAAGAATACAAATGACAAAAACTGTCTGCAAGGAATATCAATCCTTCCCTTCCAAACCATCCAGTCGGTGCTGAAGAAGCTTCTTAGGTGAGAAGCAAAACATCTTCAAAGAAAAACAAGAAAGTTCAGTTGCCTTTTGAAAAAGCACCTTTGGGATAACCTTCACCTGGATGACTGACAGTCTCCATAGGCACATGCCCAAATTAAAACTATCCCACTATTATGAGCTTCAGGGCAGCCTTACAAATCTTGGCATTAAAAAGTTCTTGAATCATATCCATTCTCATGTTTAAAAATATAGGAGACAGTAATTGGAAGCCTTCAGTGCTCATAAAATAAATCCACTGTTGGAAAAGGTACTATTTTGCAAACTCCTAGAACCTTTTCCAGCTGTGTTTCATTACTTTGACTTAGCTTTGTGCTCTTTTTGTCTTGTTCTTTCTTCCTTTTCCCCCTCTTGTGTCTTATATTGTTTTTGAATTCTTTATTGCATTGGCTTTGTTCATAAGCATGGCTTCCTACCCCAAAATATGAAGATAGAGAAAGTTTAGCAACCAAAATAGACAAAGATGTAAAATGAGAACGGTTTCCCCTTCTTGTTTTCAGGAGGACGAGTGAAGACCTGGAAGCGACGCTGGTTCATCTTGACTGACAACTGCCTCTATTACTTTGAATACACCACAGTTAGTACAGTTTCCCTCTCCCACCCATCCTGCGCTCCTCCTATTAGCAAGTGGGAATCTTAAAGAGTCCTAGAGTTTGCAATTCAGGGAATCAAATGGGCCAGTTCAGCAAGGCAGCTTGCAAAAACAGGATGGTAGTCTAGGAACAGTGGCCCACTTGAAACAGAGAAGCTGCTCAAGAAATATTACATTTACAACAAATAAATAGGCAGAAAGAGGGTAAGATGCAGCAAACTGTTCCCCTAAATTTTGCACGATTAATAGCTGGCTCATAACTGCTCCCTCTATGGTATTTACGATTGTAACCAAAATCAACAATAATTCAAAAGCAGGAGCATCAGTGCTATTCCAAGTCCTACAACCAAGTGCTGTAATAAATGAATATATTATGAGAAGCTAGGCAGAGAATGCCACCTAGTCTGTCACACTGGTGAAGAGCTGGTTTCTCTGGGTTAAGACTCTAATCTTCTTTATTAAATCTATATCATCTGAAGTCATCAGATATGATGATTGTAAAATCGAATCTGGTTCAATCATTAGGACCAGAGATTTACTCTTCTGAGCTTTCAGCCTTTGCTGGAGCCGATCCTCAGGGAACTTCTCCGTATTGGTATACATGCTTTGGGCTATTCTGTGAGTAATATTTATGTGGTGCCTTCCTAATGGCTGATTGATGTGTTGATGGCTGGAGATTGGCTGAAGTGTCCTTGTGCTGACAGGCCCTCTTGGAAGGGCCCTAAGCTGGTGGAAAATTAGCACTCCTGTTAACTGATAAGGGAACCATTTCCCAGACTTCAATAATTTCCATTCAGCCAATGGGAACGCACCACACAAATGTGACTCAAAGAATAGCTCAAAGCACCTGTTCCAGTGAAGAGAAGATCCCTGATGATGGGTTCCAGCATAAGTCCAAAAGCTCAGAAGGGTAAATCTCTGGTCCTGGTGACCATCCCAGATTTGACCTTGCAACATTATCCCGGGACATGTATATTTGCCTTCATTGAGGTATGATTATCCTCACACTTGATTTTATCTTCACAACTGCCTTAGGGAGCTTTGGCTAAGAAATAATAGCAATAGCACTTATACACTGCTTCACAGTGCTTTAAGCTCTCTCTAAGCAGTTTACAGAGTCAGCATATTGCCCCCAACAATCTGGGTCCTTATTTTACCAACATTGGAAGGCTGAGTCAATCTTGAGCCAGTTAAGATCGAACTCCTGGCAGTTGGCATGGTCAGCCTGCAGTACTGCATTCTAACCACAATGCCACCAGTGCTCACGAGAATCATCTAGTGAGACGGGCGTGTGTCCAACACTAAAACTACTATATCACAGCAGTGTTCATTCCTCAAACTATAGAAAAGGCCCCATCTTTCTCAAATGTGTGCCTTCCAGACACATTGAGAATATTGCTCTGAGAATTTCCAGCCAGACATTAGTTTATGGTTAAAACATTTAGGAGCTATAATCCCAAATTAGAGAGACTAATTAAACTTGGCTCTCCAAGGGATTTCCTGGAACACATGCTTTCAATGCCCTACCTCTCCTACCTACCTAGATTATTGGGCTTATTCTGTTTCATTCATATTTTTAAAATCCATTTTTAGGATAAAGAGCCAAGAGGCATCATCCCATTGGAAAACCTAAGCATTCGGGAAGTAGAAGACCCACGGAAACCAGTAAGTGATGCTACATTACGATTGCTTACAGCATTGCTAAAATGGCTGCTTGCTGGATATGATTCGTGGTTGGCCACTCTTTGTTTGCATAAAAATTTATATTTCACTTTTCTTCTGTTTATCTGCCTTTGACCAACTGTCCCCAACTAAAGTTTGTGCAGGCAGGCAAATAAAGCATACTTTGAAGACATTGGATGGTCAGAGTTAGCAAAAGCGTTTTTTAAAAAAATTATAGGAGAGATCATTGCCATACTTCATTTACCTCTGTTTCATATGTTTCACAGACAAGCTCAGAGAGCTTCAAGGACACAGTTCAACCCTGAATTACAAATATTCCCTTTTATTTCTCTTCTCAAAATATTATCTTTTATTTCCCTTCTTTGTACTCACAAATCTGCTGGAAGGCATTTTCATAAACCATTTGCAAAAGGATGGCCTTTTAAAGGCTTTCTCTTCCTTTCATCACTCTTTTATTTTATTTTTGTAGAATTGTTTTGAGCTCTACATTCCCAATAACAAGGGCCAGCTAATCAAAGCCTGTAAGACTGAGGCGGATGGACGTGTGGTTGAGGGGAATCATATGGTCTACCGCATCTCGGCACCTACACAGGAAGAAAAAGACGAGTGGATTAAATCCATCAAGTGAGAATAAGAATTTATTTCTTTTTCAGGAATCTTGATTCCCAGCTCTAGCTCCTCATAATCCACTTTAAATTCCAGGACTATTTAGCAGAAAGCAACTGATTTAACTTCTGTGGAGATTAACCAAAACTTTGGCACAGAATCGTCAGAACATGTTATAGTAACCATTCCATAAATCTTGAAATCTCCCTGAAATTTGACATCCCTACTCTGACTTAATAAGACTTGGGAGATATTCTTTAATTTAAAAAAATCTGTTCCATATTGGGAGACACAGACATTGTCTCAGGCAGGGGGGGTCCCCAACCTGTAAGCCCAGGCACACTACTGAGCTGTGAGACATTTGCAACCGGGTTGTCAAAATGACCAAAGAGCCTGCGCAGCCTCACTTGCACAAGCAACGAGTGAGCACATGCATGTGTGCTCCATTTGGGTGAGCGGTAGGTGCATGGCACTCCATTCACAAATGGAACATGGGCAAGTGCACTGGTGAGAAACCATTTCCCTTCTTTCTCCCCCCCCCCAATAAAAAATGGTCTACAAAACTGGAAAGGTTGGGGAACTCTGGTCTTAGGGATATCTTTTTTCTTTTTCTGTTAATCCTGTCTGTTCTTCTCAGTTAATATCTGTCATGCAAAGATATTCTTAAATTAGAAAGGTTTCTTTTGTCCAAGAAACCTTTGGTAACATAGTTTAGAAATGAAAAAGAAACTGATAGAATATTCTTAATATAGTCCTTAGAGATTTTGGAGCTAGAGGAAGAAGAAGAGAAACTTGATTTGGTAATCTTAGAAGTGGTTCTGTTATATAAAGTATTGCTGGGAAGGCTCAGTTAAGGTCCGAAGTTTTAATCTTTCCACATGCGTTAAGAATGGGAACAGTCCAGAGATGCTTTCATGCAGCTTAGTAAAGGCTAAATGTTTTACTCAACAATCTGAATAGGATATAAATTCATAGTGCGGTTCTTGGAAAACCTAGAGCTGATAAGGCAAAAAATTAATGTTGTAGTGCCACTTCTTTGCAGTAAGTGGGTAATGCAACATCTGCAATCAAATAGACCATAAAGCCTAGATATGTCCAATTTGCTCCCTTCAAAAATAACTTAGCATGTAACCTACCGTATTAAAATATTTAGTCAAAACTTTCTCATCTTAATCTCTTGGTCTGAGGCTGCATTTCCTCATTGCAGTGCATATAGCAAGATTGCCTAAAGCGCACGCCTTTTGTTGTGACTTAACATGTCAACAAGTATGTATAGACATGCCATTTATTTCTTTTCCTCTCTCTCCTGTTTTTTTCCCTCCTCGTTTCCTTGTTAAGCATATGTTTAGACCACTGATTTGATTGAAGGGTTAGTTGGTATAACACAATGGGTGTAACTAATAGAGTTAAACTGAGATAAAAAATATGGGAGCCCAACCACTATTTTAACATGTTCTGTGGAGCAAAGGGCATAATATAGCATAATTTTAGATTGTAGCTTGTCCTATGAACATAGAAATTCTCTGACATCAAGCAAGGCTTGGAATGTGCTGTGTTATATAAAAGCAGCCATTATAATAATGGCTAAGCAGGACTTGCAATTTGTACTTCCAGATCTACCCACCAGCTAAGCTGCTTGAGGTTTAAATGGGGATAGAGGGAAACAGTCCTTTTCCCTCTTTTGTACCTGGCTCCTTAATGCTCCATATCACACTTTTTTCGCAGGGCTGCTGTAAGTGTGGATCCTTTTTACGAGATGTTGGCTGCCCGCAAGAAACGCATCTCAGTGAAGCAGAAACAGGAGCAGGCATGAGGTGGGGATTAGCTAGTTCCCATCCTTCCCCCTCTCTGTACATCTTCCTGTATCATCTCTCGGATCTTCTGACAAGCCCACCTGGGTTGAACTCCATGAAACCAACTATTCCTGTTGTGGGTCCACCACACTTCTTGGCCAGTCTAATGGCATGCCAGCATCCCACTGCCTTCACTCACTCATCTCTCTTCCCCCCCCCCCCGAGCTTCCTCTAGCCCTGTAGGGGTTTGCCAGTGGGACTTGAGCTTGGGAACTGCCATGGTGTGGTAACTTCAGGGAATGTGCATCCTTTGTGTTTTGAGGCAGCTTCTCCAAACTGAATTAATCTTCAGCCTTCATCAGACAGAGTCAGATGGTTTCGAAGCATCTCACTTAACCCCTCCACACCTTGACTAGGGGCAACCAACTTTGATCATGGTAAAAGAACATTTCCTATTCTGACTGGACTTCTTCGTTCTGCTTCCCAACATAACAGCTGGTCTGCATGTCTGAGAAGAAGAAAAATTGAAAAACCCCTTCAGATTATTAGCAATTTAGAATGGGAGGCAGGGAGCCCTTGTTTTCACTCAATCGCTACAGAAAAACCACACCTTGCTCGCCTAAGCCAAGCACATCAGGGAGTAAGCTAGTATGTCTTTCGAATTGCTAGTTTTCGGTGTTTCAGGATCACTCAAGTCATTTAATTTCCCCAAACTGCTTCTTGATGCAAATAATCACATCAGCATTTTTGACATGCTTTTCTCTGTAGGATGTCCCTTTGAGTTTGTTGCCAAACCAGCCATATTGTGCATCCAAGAAAACAGTATTCTGAGTCTGACACATTAATGTTTATATATACCCTATTCCCCATTATTTGGGCTTACAAAAGGAACTAAACACACCAACAACGAACTGGGGCCAAAGAGCCAGATAACTAAAGTATATGCACTGAAATAATTTTGAACACTATTTGTAGCCTCCAGCAGGAATAACTGACACACATTTGTAACTGACAGCTTGTAATTCATTGCTAGACTCAGAAATCATGGTTCCCAAACTTCTTTGACTGCCAAGCAAAAACTGACAATCTCCTCAATTACTTGTAGAGTCCTTAGAACATTGACACTACTGCTAATTCTCCCTGCTCTTTCCTGCCTCAAGGGTAGCAGCAAATATATGTTGGGCTTCCTTCAATATGTTTTTGATGTCTTACAGAGGAATTCAAAAGAGAACACTCCCACTGGCATGTCTCTGTATTGTCTTTTTCAGATTCAGATCTTTCTTAAAATTCTGGAAACTGTTTTCTTCAGTTATAAGAAGTCATTATGCCATCAGGATGGTTAAAAAACTGCCTCTCCCATTTTTCCAGAACTGTTGATACTTACTTGCACATTCAGGTTATTAGATCAGAGAACAATAAAGAAGAAAAAGAGAATGAGCTTATGAATTGGAAGAAAAATTAGTCTGTGTAATCCCCCCCCCCCTTTTTTTTGTGGATGTTAAGAAATGCAAAAATAAGATGGTCCTTGATTTATGACCAGTCTCTTAGCAACCAAAATAAAAACATCCTTTCCCCCCAAGTACTTACAACCCAGATTCGAAGTTCCAGATCTAGGGCCCCGCCCTGCCCTGCAATGATTACATTTTGGGGTTTTGGCAATCATTTTGCATTATATGGGCATTTTCAGCTTTCCGTGGTTATATGACCAAGCTCTTTGGAAAAAAAAAAAAACCTTGACATTTATTTAACCGGCAAAAGTACACCCATTGCAAACATAGGCCCCGAAAATGTTGAAAATTCAGGTAGTTTGTGTGATGACCCATTTTAACAATTAGCAGAATGTATGATCATAATTCCACGCTCAGTTATGTCAAAGTCAACCTGTGTTTGTTGTGTTACCCTTACCCCCCCACCCTCTCCAAAACTTAAGAAGTTTGTTCTTCCCCATGATAGCCTCACCTCACTCCAAAGGCTGTCTCCTACTTCAGTGAGTGGGATGTTGTACCACTCCGAGCTCTAAATCTAATCTTCCACCACTGCTTTTCCTCAGGTTGTCCCTTGGGTATAACCCTGGGAGCCTGAAGGCTTTATGAAACCCTGAGTTTGGCTTTCTAAACTGCCAAGCACTTTGTGGCACATCTCAGGCCTTTGTGAAGGAATAGTGCAAACTCCTCAGGAGCTGCAACGGTCTCTGGCTTAATATTAGAGTACCTTCGTCCATGTGCATTTCAGCCTGATCAGCATCCCCTGCCCCAAGAAAAGCTACATTGACTGCAGCCAGTACAAATCCCATTGGATTTAAACTGAAAATATCTTCCCACCACCCAAGTTAGAAACACTGTGGTCAGAATTAGGGGTTGTGTTTTATTCCATTTAGAAGAAAAGCATGAGGAAAAAGCAAGTGAAAAGAAAGGGATTGATATTAATTTTCAGTCTTTGGTAAAAATAAATATAAGAAAATCCAGGATACTCTTTAAAGCAGCGTTTTCCATCACAACCCATTAACAAGTTTGCTCAAAGCTGCTTTATACCTCATCTGCTTTATACCTGCTCAAACCCATTGTAGGAAACCCCTTAATCCCTAATCCTAAAGGCTGGCTGGGGAATTCTGGGAGTTGAAGTCCACAGATCTTAAAAGTTGCCACGGTTGGACAGCTTTGCCCTAACTCATGCCTCCTTTTCAATCTTAATTTAATTGCTTCCCCAAAGTGGCTAGCCTTTCCCTTTCTTAATTAAAGTTAAATTATATTTCAGATCCAAATGTGTAACATACATATTTTTATAAACAAAGTTTCAGAAGAGGAAAATTAAAATTATTAATCTCGTAGCTGGCAAAGAGGGAAAGATTGCCTTTTTTCCAGCTGTTTGTCATAACCAAATTATTTCTCCCAAGTTATGATTTGTGTAGAGATGAGAGGCAGGGGAAAGCTCCCTTTATTTGTCTGAAGGATCACTTTTTACCAAGACTTTCTTTTCAGCTGCTTAATAATGATCAATTCCCCCCCCACACACACACACACTTTCCACACTCAATATTGCCCTTGGTTCTTTGACCTGCCTTCTGATTTTATATTTCTGGAAAAGCATCTTTGTACATAGGGACTGATTATTACTTGTTCTTCAGCAATACAAATATTCCTTGTTTCCATTACTCTTTATTGTGGATTTTAATATCTGTCTTGTAGGAAGGAGGTATAACAATCTCCCCTCTCTCCTTGCTCCAGAAAACAAAAAGAGAAAGATGGGCATTTTTCATTGAAAGAAACTATATGATATTTCCTTTGACAGTGATGTTTTTGATTTATTTGTTTTTAAAGAAAATGTTAACTATTATTTAAAAATTTAATGTATACATCTCTGGATGATATGTAAACACCACAAACTTACCTATGTTTTGGCTGATTCATTATTTTATTGTTTTATTTATTAAGGACCTAAGCTGGCCAAAGGGGAGAAACTGAAGTTGTGAATTTACGAACATTTGCTTTCTTTTAGGTATCCTTTTTACTTAGGAAAAGGGAAAAGGAAACTCCACTTAAAAAACAGCATCTGAAAAATGCCAGAAAAGGATAGAAATTGCTTAAATATAACCTTTTCCCTCTACCAAAGGCTTCCCAGAAGCCAGGTTAGACTGTAGCATTGGACTCAGGGTCACCAAGGAATCCTTGAGGCTATTAATATACTGCTGATCTTGCATATCCGTCTCACTGCCAAGGAACCAGATGTAATACAGTAAATACCATTGATAATAAGATTGTGAACACATGAGTGATCTACCTGAGGTACAAACCTGAGTCCCTTTTCTCCCCAAATAAATGCTTAGTTTTCTCCTTCTGACGTCGAACATTTCCTGGCATTCTGCAAATGCTACTATGAGTGCTACTTATTTTTTTTATATCCCACCTTTATTATTTTTATAAGTAACTCCAGGTGACAAACATGCTTCTCCCTCCTCCTACTTTCCTATTAATAACAGTTAATACTATTAATAACTTGTATCCTACTCTGCTCTATGCCTGGGAGACATGATTACAGGAAATCTGATGTTTTATGTGTTATGTCAGCAAATATTCATTGAGTAATTTATCTGTTCAGTGGTCCCACCCGATAAGAGATGTTATTTAATATTAATAGCTCTGATGAGATTACATCTGTAATTTTATAAAATTTGCATAGGGAAGAAACAGAATTTGTTAAGTAAAAACTTTATTTCTGGATTGGACACCCATGTACTATAAGAGACATCTCCATAGCCAAAATATGCATGTTAAAACCAATTCCTTTTACAATGATACTTGGAGGATTTTTTTAAGCATTTAAAAATTTAAATCTGTCTCCTACTTGGGACACCTCTTAGTCTAAATGTATATTAAACATATTTAATTGATTTATTTGTTAGCAGTCAATAGCATGAAATTACATACAAAAGTTTACAGAATCCAGACATTGACTAAATCAGACTTCATTTCTGAAATCTAGAAGAATGGTCTCCAGATCAAGATTAAAAATGCATATGTAAAATGGTTAACTTTTTATTAGTGCTTTTGTTCAAAATTCACAATGGATCATCAAGGAAAGGTGGCATCTTAGGTTTCTCACTATCCAGTCTCTCCAATTTAGCGCCTTCCAGACAATTGGGGAATAGAACTACAACTCCCAGAATTCCAAGTAGACAATGCTCAGGATAACAATGTTAAGTCCCCATCATTTTTAACTAGACAATGAGCTTACTCTCCTAAAAATAAGCTCTGTTTTGGGGGCATGTGGGATGTGCTACTATACTAGTAGCTAGGGTACTTATAAATAGAACAAAGACACTTGGAGAAGGATTGTACTTTCTTTGACAAGTTTATTGCATCCAGTTGCTATAAGAAAATTCAAGACAATTAAAATTATGCATTCCCATCCTTGAATAAAATAACTACATTATCTCAAAGTGAGGCAGAAAACCTGTTATTTGCAAGCAAAATCTACAAAATAGAATTCTAGGCTAAAAAGATTGTGTGCTTCTGCAGATCTGTATACAAATGCAATGGAAATTTGATGCTTATTCAGAATGTCTTGCTGCTCCCCCAAGCTTTTTTTAGATCCTCTCCATTTTAATCCAAAACAGATATAATACAGAGGATTGCTATGATCAATTTCTCATCAGTACAATTAATTTAGACTTCAGATTTAATGGTTTACTTTTTATTTCCCCTACCTTAAATAGTCATCTTTATTAAAATATCTGCCTCAAGGTAAGCTAGTACTGTAGCATTTGGAAGCTTTATTACTTTTTTTTCCTTTAAACTAAAATTGTGCTCCAGCATCTTTATTGCTGCTGCTGCAAAACTAAACCAGATAATTGTATAACAGTTATATTTTACAGCATTTTCTAAGCAGGTTCAGGCACAGCAGTGCTGATCAAAATTGCAGTGCAAGGAGAATTCTGACATCACCTAGGAATATCCACAATGAATGCTGGATATATTTGTTTTTTTCTTTCAAGGGTTTAGATATTTCTCAATGAACCTTTGACCTCTCTCTCTATAGTGCTGAAAACACACCGCCACAGAAATGTTTCCCCTTCCCTCCGCATATCAAGCAGCTCTATATATTCAGCACAGATTTCTGTTGGGTGATGACTTCTCCAAAAATTTTGAGCCTTGCAATCAGTTTGCACAAATGATGTTATATTCATTTGTGCAACAAGAATTATGCTATACTGACTCATCCTTTCCATTTTCTTGGCTTCCTGGGCTTCCATAGTCACTTTTAACATAGATTGGGTTAAACATCTAACACAACGATACACAACTGGTTTTGCTGTGATACAGCAGAATGCTGGCCAACATGGTTTTTGCAATGATGCATAATAGCACTTTATGATACTTGCAAAATCTGACACAGGCCTTCTAGAGCTGGTTAACATGGCCTTTAGATCAGGCCAGGTCCAGATCTACATCCAGGTTGTATTAGTTGATTCATGGTTGGACATTTTTTTTTCAAGCATGGCTTTATTCAAGTTTAAAAGGTAGATATATATATACATACATACATATACATATATACACTATGTAAATACTATTTAAATTAATGGAAAATTGAAAGGCAGAAAAACGGTGAACTCAGAAAAAATTAACTTAGATACTAAGATTAATATAGAAGTATGTGTTTCATACTCTTCCTCTAGACTTGACTGGGTTTTTGGCAATGATTTCCTGAGAACAAGGTAAAGATCTACTAAGCTGCTAGAAAATATCTGAGCAGAAATGCTGTCATCATTCACTATTGTGTGCAGAGCTTAAATGGTAGATGATTGATGAATGAATCTGAAAATCTTTTGAAATTGTGATTGGTTATTATAGTGCTCATCTAATAATGACTAGGAAGCTTACATAAATAAAATACATATTATAAAAAAATTAAAGCAGATAACAGTTGGGCATTATCCAACCAATTTACCTGGTAAGGTATTGATCTATTTATCTAAAGAAAACATTCAGGTAAAAGATTCTGGAAAAAAATACTAAATTCTTTTTCCCATTCCTCTTGTTGAATATCCAAAAAGTAGAAAACTCCTAGTCAAAAAAAGGATTTTGACCTACCATAAATATTTTCCTAGTGGATCAGTGTTACACATCAAGGCCTTGAGAATGAAGTGTCCTATTGGCCATATTGTTATCATGAGGAATTTTATTTTTTGCTCCTGCTGCTACGTTAAGAAAATCCCAATACATAGGTTTATCATGTGTGGGAAATGTTTCTTAATTGAAAATTGCTCAGCTTCCTAAAGCATATATTCCAAACTATACTTCAGTTTATTTCTGAATCTTAAGATTTTCCTGCCATTAGATGCTGCATACATAACCACTTTCTTTTTGTTGCACATTTGCCAAACATGAAGGACCGCCATTCTTTTGTCAAGGAACACAGAAATTTTGATTTCCCAACCCTTTCTATTACTGTATGAAATAAATCTTAAGATCCTCCCGTGCTTTGCCTTTAACCATTAGGTATCTTTCTCTCCGAGAGAATGTTATGTCCATGTTTCTTCAGTTGATTCTTACTGGCAGGCATTATATGGTAGTTTGATCACTCCTCTATGAAGTTCTATAGTGTTTTCAGTCCAATTGATAAGATCACCGCCAATGGAGCTACTGCAGGTTGCCATCTTGTAAATTTCAGCAGGTGTCACAATATAGCTCCACATGTTGAAATCTGACATTTCCCCAATGAAAGCTTGAGTGGCATCAAAGCGGCCACCAAGTGTGTCCTGTAGAAGAAGAATGCAATAAATATGTATTCAGAAGAACCATGCACAATAGTGACAGCAAACAAAATTGAGAGGCCTATTTACCTGCTCCTGGCCTAGTATGAAAACACCGCCAGGTTTCACAGGATGCCAAGGAGCCAGATTCTCCCCACTCCCTCTTTGGACGCCATCCTGGTAAGATTTCCAGATGCCATGCCGAGTTGACCACGTCACACAGATATGGTGCCATTTGGCATCATTAACAGCCAATGGCAGGGTGGCAACCTGCAAAGCAAGGACAGAAGAGTTCAAATAAAAGTGAGAATGAGCAAACCTGGCAGTTATAAATATGGCACGGTACCGAGTTTAACACTTTCAAATATATCTGCTGCACAAATTTCTCCTACCTTATCATTGATGAGCAACTCCATGGGGTTATTTCCCCATTGAATAAGCACTACTTCATTGGCTTGGTTGGGCACTGAGTAGGAGAAAGGTGTCCCTATCCCTGGGGATGAAGTTGACTTGAGCCAGAGACAGATGGAAAAGGCAAAGATTTCATGTTGTAGAGTGTGCTTGATCTTGATATACATGTAGTTTGTGCGAAGGGGGAAATCCACATGAAAACGTTCGGAATGCTTATCTGCCTTGTTCCCTGGAGAACAGAAGAAAGCAGAAACGTGGTACTGCACTGCAACACAGGGAAATAGAGAGGAAGTGGATTATCTATATACAGCCAACTGATCTGACCCATTAAGAATTGATTCTCCAGGCTTACTATGCTCTTTCCAATGATGGAATCCCTTGACCACAATCAAACAGGCCAAAGTTCATGAACTTCACCAAATTTTTTTGCTTTGGTCATCTTGCCTCCATTTCATTCTCTTGACACCTTTCTTGATTTAGATTTGGTGACGTAAGGGTCATAAAGGAGAGCTCTCTTATTCTTTATAAAGCACTATTGGCACATGAAAAATGGTAACATTCATCCATCTCATGTTGAGCTACCAAAACGCTGTCAGGCAGTTTCTATCACTATTCAAGCTCCTCTCTGCTCCACATCGGTCACATGTGGCTGGTTTTAATGACTAAGCTAAATTTTCAATCAACATTCCCCTTTTTTGTTTTATTCTGTCCATTGGTCTGTCTAACAGGATGTTGCAATATTTCTCAAACTATCATTCTTTTTTAACCACCGAGGCCCATCTCTTTTCCTGCTGATTATGTGATCATACAGTATTCAGATTCTTCAGAAATGCAGAAGTAAATAAAATAAGTATTGTTAAATTATTAACACCAAGTATTTGAATCTACATTTCTCATCCATTGAAATATTCATTAACATATTTACATAAATCACTAATAGATTTTTTAATCAGGATTAATATAACCTATATACCTCTTGAAGTTCTGGGCTTAATATTTCTCATAATCCTTTGTCACTGGCTATGTTAATTGAGTCTGAGGAGAATTAAAATCTAAAATGGGTTAGAGTGGGTCTATTTATATTCAAATTTCAGCATGATTGAGAAAATGCTTTGAGCTAGTCACTGTCTCTCAGCTTTAGCTATCTCATAAAACCAGTTGTGAAGACAAGGAGAGTTTTTTGAGAGAAAATGAGATAGAAAAAGCAATATGCAAATGTTAAATCACTGAAGTTCTCCATTTGCCTCACATCTAATTATATCCTCCTGACAGCCTTCTCTGACCCACGCCCTATCCTACTAATCAAGCAGCATGGTCCAAAATCTAAAGTTTGGGAATTTGCGAATTGTAGTCTCTGATATCTGGAAGGCATTGCTAGGAAAAACAATTTCTCATTTCTCCACAAACCTGGCAATAGCCACCTAAACATCTGGTTTCTTCATTGTCCATTTACTTGTCATTAAACCCACCTTTTATTAATTCTTTTTATTTAGCAGTTTATTTCATTTACTTTCCTTCCATCTATCCATCCATTTTTACCCCATGAATGTGGACCAAAGTCTCCTTTCTCATTCTGGCAACACCACAATATCACAAGATTGTTTTGACTTGCAAGAGGATTGCAATACCACTTACCTGGAAGATCAGGTTTAGTCTCCATTGTGCGTCCATGTGAAACATGCCTCTGTCTCATCCCTTTTGATTTTGGTACACTGTGTGTCTGATGTTCTGAAGTGTTGGTTTTCTCATGGATCTGGTGCTCCAACAAGGTAATCTTTTCCTGAAGAGTATCCCACATGGATGTAGAGAAGGTTGAACTATTCCAATTGTGCTGGAGAAGTCAGGGCAAATGCTCATGTTAATAAAACTCTGCCATTTCTCTAGACCTTTCTCCTAGACCACCTCTAATATGCAGCCTCTCTCCCTCCCTTAAAATTCCACCTTAAAACCATTATTGAGCATTTGGTCCAATTCCTGAGTTCCTATATGTTAGCCAAGCTGAATTTTAGATTGTATCTGCAAATAATTGTATGTTTTCTTCTTGCCTGAAATGAGATTCACACTAACGGTGCCATCATCTATTTATGTTTTGTGCCTCATTATTGCCACCATTTAACCCATTTGCAGTGCAGTTCTATGCAATGGGTCTTCCTTCCATGAAGTATGTGGAGGATGCCAAATTTAGCCACTTTCCTACACTAAATTTGTCATATAACAAAGAACCTCCTGAAGCTCCATGAAGATATTCTGCTAAATTCTGCTAAAAGTAGGGACTTTTGCTAGTTTTGCAATAGCCACTCTACATACAAAAAGACCATCTTGAATAAAACCATCTGAAACTTCAATGGAATCAGAATTGAAACCAAGCACCTTACACCCTGGGCATGTATAGGCATATGTATGTGGTATATGTGTGTGTGCATCATGTTCCTTCATTTTTAGGTAAGCAAAGTTATGCCAATTGCAAAGCAAGGAATAAAAAATTAAATTAAAATATTAATTGACTTAAGGAAAAAAAAGGAAACATAATGTCTATTTTATACAAATACCATTCTGTGGGAATAACTTTGAGTTCAGTATTGGGTAATGATTAGTCTAAGACCTTATANCTCCCATCCCGAGTACACCAGCCTCTGTGTCTCATTCTTTCCATGGGAGACCACCACAAGTGGTGACCCCGACGTCCACTGCAGGTGGTACATGTCCGGACCTCCATGTTTCCTCGCCTGGAATAGGTAAAGTACGTACTTAACTATTGCTGGACAATTGGATTTTTTCAGGGAACATGGGGGGAAAACTCTCTCAGCCACAGGAACAGCATGTTAGTGAGCTGCTGAAGTTAGTCAGGA
>BHEV01020380.1:10663-25497 GCA_004319985.1 Emydocephalus ijimae | reverse complement strand
ACATATCCAGGCCTCAAACTCAGAGCCAAACCAAAACCCAGAACATCACATCACAGCCACCCGCTCAGGATATCACATCACGGAACTCAGGAGATTATACCACAAAACCTCAGGATGTTGCAACACAGCCAACGACCCAGGAGATTACAGCACAAGACCATATATATATACATACATACTATGCATGCATGCATACATGCATACATACATACATACATACTATGCATAAGTGTTAGGTAGTTATGCAAAAGTGTTACAAATTAAGTATACTTAGAAGTGTGTGTACATAAATAGAAGTGTGTGAATGTATGTGTTTATATTACAATTTGTTATACACACACACACTCACACACACACACACACACACACATGATCTTGGTGGCTACTGTTATTTCGAAAAATAAGACTACAACATCAAATGCATATGATGGTAATAAACTTTATCCTAACAGGAATGTTGAAAAGGAAATCTCTTGCTCCTGTGTTATTTTGGAAATAAAATTAAACAGCCCAGTTTCCCACATGTACATTTTTGAAATATGCATAGTCAGGCTGCAGATGTTTATACTTTAGTAATAAGCAGTGTGATGCAAATGTTAGGAGTTACATTCTTTTCTTTGAAATGGGTCTTCCATGGCTGCTTTTTATGCCATGTAGCCCATGTACCTCTTTTTCTCATGAAAGGGAAGGATACTAGCGCCCCCTATGTCTTCTTCAGATGCCTCAGTCAGGTGTCACAGAAGCTATCTTCTACCAGTTTTCTAGTGAATCTCAAGCTCTGATATTGTTTTTATTTATTTTTATTTATTTTATTTTGTCGATTGTTAGATAACAGGTATAAGTATAAACATGGCTATGAATACATGAAATGGATATGAATAAGAAAAAAGAAAGAAACAATAGGACAGGGACGGTAGGCACGGTGATGCGCTTATGTACGCCCCTGATATTGTTTAGCCTATGCAGTCAGATGGATGTCCAGATAAGTGCCCTTGAGCAACCCGCGCCCATCCAGCCTGATATATGCATTGATCCCCAAACATTAGATATAATGCTGCCTGTGGAAATTTTCTAGGTATCCATTCCTTCTCACTTGCCCTGGCCACCTGTACTTTCTGATTGCTGAGAGGATTTCTCTCCCTTTTAGTACTTAGAATCACACAGCAACTATTTAGAGATGAAAGGCCATTAGGAAGTATACTTAAGTGACCTAAGGAAAAGAGAAAGAATAGCTTGGAGGTTCTGTTTTTCAATGGAACTGTGAAAATTGGTTCAAAAATTAGAAATAGCTTTTGACTTTTTTCTCGACTTAAAATTACTGATTTGGAGAGCAAAGTTAGCTCGCAGTTTGCTCTTCCTGTTGCAATTGACTAATGCTGCTAGATACTTGTTCTTTCTTAATAAACAAGAGTTGATAGAAAGGAAAGACAATTTATCACATTGACTAATTTGAGTCTGCTAAATAGGGACCAGAAGCTTTTATATTGCTAATTTAGTAATGTTTCAAGCTGAGTTGTTCAAAAAGTAAATAATTGTTTTTCCTAATCCTTTTTCAGAGATTCTCAAACTTATTTTGTTCACTGTCAACATTGATATGTTGAAAATAAAGATTAAAGATTGCAACAGTTTATTTGAGGAAAGGTTGTTACTGTACATACATAGCCTATTATTTTGTAACATGTTTTTCTTCAGAGACATCATCATCATCAAATATAGGTCAGGCCCTTATTAATTTCTCTTCAGTCATCTCACATTCATTTTATAAGTTCAAGGACAAAGATAGACTCTTTATTGTCCTGCAAATTCATTGGGGCCCCTGTCTTGAACTCACAAATCATTGGAAAGTATGTATGCATTATGGCAGTTCTCTTTAGCGACAGTGAAATACATTATGATGTACAGCTTCCAAGTTTGTTCTTATTAATGATTCCATGCTGTACGTTGAGCAAAAGTATGTCCATCACATACTTGAAAAGGCAAAAGTTTTACTTTTGAGGCATGCCACAAAATCCTGGTAGGTCAGAATGTGTGAATATATATGTAGGTCACTTATGGCCTGATGAATATGTCTTTAGTATGTGTGGAATATAGCTTTTCTCATGCACTATTCAGTAACCTGATTGATTCAAATAAATCATGGGTTGCTTTTTGTATTTTAACAGCTATCTGGAGTCACTTAATTGTTTAATTATCAGTTAATGCAAGGACAAGGATTCTTTCTTCTTTAAAATTGGATGTGAATTTATTATAACTGTTGAGCTTTAGAGCCAGTGGCACTATTAGTACAGATTTCAATGTAGTACACTAAAAGGCAAAAACAAAAGAAGCCAATTCAGAAACACAAATATAATTATCCTCTGTGGTTTCTTTTCTTTTTAATGCATCATCAGAGTCATAACCATTTGTAAGGCATTAAGTACAAAAGCATTAAAAACAATATAAAAGCGTTTGAAAATGATGCCTGACTGTGATAGACAACACTTCCAAGTAAAATGCAGAACTATAATTTATGTTTTCATTTCAAACATTTTATCATAGTCTTTTTCAAGTTAAAGGATAGAAGATATCTTCTTTGGGATCATGCCCAGGAAATCAAAGGTGAAATTCTGTAAGTTTAATGACCGATCATCATTCATCAACATTTAGTTTAATTTAGTTTAGTTTAGTTTATTGTCATTGCACCTCATACAACTAAATCAAATGCAAGCGCACATGACCATGACCTAAAACATAAAAATTTATCATATTATGTTAATAACATGTTATATTATCAACCTGTTGTTGAAATATTTCTTCAACTTCAAATTTTTAATGGACTAGGCAACTAATTAACAACTAGTGTCTCCAGTATAAGAAAAAAGATATCATGAAAAAGCAGCAGAGACTACACCCATTATAAGTAATCTTAGCAAGAATTTTCTTTGATAGATAGGAGATTGATTGAATTGCTGAATTGAGCAGATTTTCTTTTATACAGATCAATCATTTTGGATGAAAAAATTAAAAAGTCAGGTGCAAAACAAAAATCTATCTGTTTCTCTCATATTTACATAATTTCACAGAGAGAAGCATTGAAGTATGAAGTATAAAATAAATGTGTTGAATTCCATTTAAAAAATGAATTAACACTCATGCTCCATCCCAGCTATAAAGTTGCTTAATGTTTTATGAAGTATATGTGCCTTGTGACAAGGAAAAGGGAATATTGATTTACTGAATAGGAAGAAGATGCATGACTACTACAAACTATTTGCTTATTTTATGAAAAATGGCTTAGAAAAACTGAATCTTTAATGGCGTTCAGGACTAGCATGCAGGTTGCTATGGTGCATCATTTGAAAGCATCACAGATGAAAATAATACACCCAACTACTTTGCTCTATATGGTACATAACCTAACTGGATTGCACCGATTTTCTAATAACATTTCTGCTCAGAGTTTTTGACTTAATTAATTCCTGGTGTTTCTTGATACTCCAGACTTCAAATATGCAAACATCTGCCATACAACCTCTCAATTGTCAATAAAAAAGACAAAAAAAGTCTGGATAGTGGATATCTGGGATACCAGAATAGAAGAGAAAGAACTAGAGAAAGTCACAAAATATAAAGATTTGCACATAGAAGTAGAACAGCTGTGTCAAAAGAAATCAGAGAGAGTACCAATAGTAATAAGTAATAAGTTGGGTTCAATTCCAAAACTTCTGGAACACTACTTGAACACTACTGGCATTGACAAAATCACCATCAGTCCATGTCAAAAGATACCTTTATTCTGGACAGCTTACACCCTATGATAATAAAATTATTAAACCACAAAAGCATTGATCTTTGGGAAGGACTCAATGGGTAGACAACAGGGTCAAATCCGATCTAAACATCTGGCTGACTATGCAATCAACTATAAGGAATATAGAATCTAAGGCATATGGAGGGCATAGGTTTGGGGAAGATTAATCTAGATTATCTCTATTAATAGCCCAAATCAGATATTACTAAAAAGATACAACTCACTATGTGTGTAGCATTGACCAGTGAACACTTGGAAGCATACATGTGGAGGCTTTACATAGGCTGTAGTCCTAAGAGGCTAATATTGAAGATTGTGTGGAAGACTTTGTAGCTATAGTTCTCAACATGAAACTACAGACCACCCTGTTGTTCTTATGGATATTGGCTCTTTTTGATATTGTCAGCATGATTTTACAGAGTATATATAATAGCCTGTAAAATTAGACCACAATATGCATTTCCCTTCTTTTTAAATGTTAATGACAACTCTCCATGTCTAATGTTTTATACATTACATTATTATTATTATATATTTAAGCATTGTGATGATTGCATGCCCTAAATAGAATCAGCTGTGCATATATATGGAAATAGACCTTAACAGATTTCACAGATATTTAAAGCCAATCCTCACCCATGCTGGCCCACCACTTACTACCACTTTACCAGAATGGTGTAATCCTGTAGCCCGGTTGCTGACTAGCCCTAGAGCCTATGAGGTAAGTGTACAATTTCATATGCACAATGTTTCAAAATTTTTGACAAAATGTATTATATTATAGCTTTCACTATATGTGATGTTGATACCTAGAGTTTTTTCCTCCAATTAATATCATATGGGATCTTTCTTGTGTCATCTTCCAGTCTAAAAGATTTAGTTCTGATTCTGGATTTTCTGGTCACCTTGCATGACAAAACTGATATTTTCAAACTGAATTAAAGGGACACTCAGAATGGAAATATATTATGACACATATAAAGTAGCTCTATTTCATTATTTTATGATTAAAGTTTATTTCAGATCCAGCTAAAGTTATCAAGCTATGATAACTTTTAAAATGTTTTGAACTCTAGGCTTTTTCAGTAGCGTACCATTTTAAAAATAATGTGAAAAACAGGTGACATCAGTGGTGGGATTCAAAAAAATTTACCACTGGTTCTGTGGGCATGGCTTGGTGGGCATGGCAGGGGAAGGATACTGTAAAATATCCAGTCAGAGGTGATATTTGCCAGTTCGTCGAACGACTCAACATTTCCGCTACCAGTTCTCCAGAACTGGTCAGAACCTGCTGAACACCACCTCTGGGTGATATCCATGGAAATGAATGTTCAATGTAATAGAAAAGCTTGAAACCAGAACCATCTTGTTCCTTTCATCTGTTTTTAGAGTTGCTTTTAAACATGGGTTAAATTTTGAAATTTTTGAAAATCAAGGTTAGTAGAAGAATCTAGCATGAGTACTTTTTACCTTCCAAGCCTTAAACCATACCTGATTTGTGGAGTAAATTTGGATTTTTATAAAGTAGGAACCATCCTTGTCCAACCTGGGCAACCTTGGAGATTATCAGCTGGGGAGGGCTGCACAGTGAATTCCTAATTTATGGAATTTTCTCTCTGTCACTCTATCAATCAATACAGAGTATTGTACAGGAAGAGTATTCTTAATTTATGGAATCTTCTGACTGCCACTCCATCAATCAATATAGCCTCAACAATACTCTTACTAGTTTCAATTAGCCATAACATCATACCTTGTACTCAGAATGTAATATATATTTAAGTGAGACGTGAGATTTATATACCAGTGTGCATGTAGAGTTTCTAGATTGAAATCTTCCCTATGTACTTCAGTAAGAAAAGCAGCTTGATTTGCACCTATCGCCAACCACTGGAGATTCAGCATTTTGAAATAATTAGTTAGATCTCTTTTATGCAGGAGTCCCCCTTCTACTACTTCAATAGGGGCAACATTTTTCAGTCAACAGCCATATTGTCCCCAGAATAATCTCTAGAATAAACATGTTGAATGAGCCAATATAAGTAGCAGAGATGGCTTGAGCCAAATTAAATTTTGTCTTACTGACCCCTTTGTCTCTTCACCTATTTCTCCATCTCATTAGCTATCTTTATTTGACAGTATATCTCTAACTTTCTCTTTTCCAAACAGTACATTATGTAGAAAGAACATAAAGTTTTTAGCAGACAAGTAATCTTACAGAGATCTTTTCAAATTAGACTCAAAGATGGAATCTTTGAATTCTACACATTTCTGATCAGTATAGATTGACACATGTGCATTGCTTCCTTGGGGACAAGAAGCTTCAGGAGACAATTTATAAAAATTGTCACTTGATTGTGAAATACATGCAATATTAATTTAATAAATAAGAATAAATAAATATTCATTTATACAAAGTAAATATTTATTATTTTTCAAATAACATTAAAATTAGATGTGTCGTTATAAACTTAAGAAATAGGGATATCTATTTAGTATAGAGAATTGTTTCACATTTGTGCCATTAATAAGTAAACATTATTTCTTTGATTTCTCTATTCTTTATCACAAAAATGCCTAGGAGCAACTGAAGGATGAAGATGGGGACTTTATTGTGAATAATGATGAACTGACCCTGAATTATGATGCTTCAGACCACTTTCCTGTGCCAACCCAGAACAGAACAGAGTCATCTCATTCTGCTGGCAAAGAAAACATCCATGATGGTGACCTTGGCTTAGGGGGATGTGAACTCCACTCCAAACCTGCTTCAGGTCAATCTGAGTTTGCTTCCTCAGCCTGATGTCCATTAGAAAATACAGTATATGCTACAAATATCAGAAGCAGGAGAAAAGTACATTTATTTTGCAGAATTAGCAAGAAGGACATGATCAGAAAAGAAACAAGACCTTGCTGAATCTCTCCCTAGAGTTTGGAAGAATGAGAATTGTTTAATAATTCATAAACATTCTATTACTACACTTAATTTTTCTGATAGTGGCCATTTTAACAATGAAAACAAAGGTATCCCCTGTCTATTATTGGGACATTGCATATGTGCTTATGGGCTGTGTGGATCATGCTTGTTTGCACATGCACAAAACCTTTTGAATTTTTTCCCTTAATTATTCAGGAAGAGGGAATGAGAATTTAGTGAACTAGTATATGCTTCCAAAATCACAGATATATCAGTATCATATCTCTCTTCCTGTGTAGAGCTTTTTTCAATAAGATGGAAACTTCTGAAGTACAAGCCATAATTTACCTCATTCCAGCAAGTGGCAAAATAATGGTTTCCTATACTGTATGGGAGTCTGACAGCAAATGGTCCACCATTACTGCTTGTTAATATTTGAGCTGCTGAAATTTAAACATATCAATAACATAGACCTTAATTTTACCATATTAGAGCATGATTGTTAGTATAAATAGCAATTTTACTCCCTCCCCCAATTCATTCGCTGCTACTCCTATGCAACAGATTCATAATGCAAATACTGTGTGCTGACTTTCCTCAGATTTACTGATATTCTGTGTTTATACCTAGAATCTGACAGGGCAAAGTACATGAGTATCACGTTCAAGATTTCTAAAATAATGTCTGCTATATTTCTGCTCATTTCCTAAACAGNGAGAGAGAGAGAGAGAGAGAGAGAGAGAGAGAGAGAGAGAGAGAGAGAGAGAATTACTTTGTGGAAGAAAATGTCAGCAGAATCATCCATTATAAACACAAATACTTATAATATCAGGAAAGTTGATGACAGTTCTCCAATTTTTTTCACCTGAAGGTAGTGCTCCATATCTTTATATATTAGAGTCTTGAAGAGCTCCAGTATGGACAGAATCTCCTGGTTACATTTGCAATCATTTTATATCCAAATAAAACTGCCTTATAGTTAGTCCATTTGGTCCATCTACTCCAATTGCTTCTTTAACTGCCGGGAGCACTCTGGTGTTTTAGTCCTGCCTAGAAATTGATTGAAAGTGAAATATTTTGCATGTAATGTATATTTTATTTCTGAATTACTGCTTTCTGCAGCCATCCATGACCATACCACATTTTCATCTTAATGCTCAGTATAGTGTAGCACTTAGCATATATTCTGGGTTAGTTAGCAATCCTTGTGCAGTCTGATGGGGGAAATTACTTTTAAATGTTTGCACTTCCAGTAAATGCTCATGAGTAGTTGAGTCGAGATTCTTGCATGTATTTTTGTGGTGTGGTGGCTGAAATGAAGAGTTGAGAATTCTTATTTTTCCTTGCATACTTATCTCTCTAACAAGAACTTTTTCAGATTAAAAAGCCTGAGCAACCAAAGAACTTACAAAATGATAAGAGACGCCTACCAGAAAACAACACCATCAACCACTCCATAACAGTAAATTAAGCTCAAAAAACTGCCTGAAGAATTCCAACTTACACTTAGAATGAAATGGAAAAGTAAACATCACCTTGATAGAAAATGAAACCTTTCTGAATATTGACAAACCAATTTTGACCACAGTATTAACTCAGTATCTGCTAAAATAGAAAATGGTTGCAGAATTACAGAAAGTTTGTAGAAAAATTTAGGAAGAACTGCTGTTTCTGTTTTTTGAGTTCTGGGAGCATGTGATTTATTACCTTCAAGATCTACTATTTCTGTCCTTCCACTTAAAAAGAAAGTGTATAACATAAATGATACATAAGTTCAAGTATTGCATTGTTCTATTATTTGGTTCATACAGCATATTTATTCAGGTTCTTCAAAACTCATGTTTCAAATAGATTTTACAAAATCAGAATCCAAGCATTGAGAAATGCCAAGAATCCATGTAAATCATGGCCTTCATCTTTCATACTGTACGTCATCTGTCAGATTTTTTTATCATATACATGACTTTAGTAAGATGAGGACAATTTCCTCTTTGCAACTATGTTTTGAGTATTTTAATGTGAAGTATTTTTAAGCTCTATGGTATGATTAGAATTGACTCATGTCCTGGATTATGTGCCTCAACATTGCTGCTTCATAACAATTTCTCATAAATTATATCCTTTTATTCAATATCAGCACATGGATTCTTCAGCATTTACACACCAACTGGCATGAAGCATTTGACAGTCTCGTATTGAATACCGCAAATACATGCCAAAGAGGTATGTATTTACATATCTGTCTCCATGGAAACCACCTTGTCCACTGCACATATCTAGAAGGTAGAGAAAGGCAATGTTATAACAAACAGGGCTTAAAATCTCATAGGACTGTACACTTAAATGTGCACCTGCTTTCTAGCATAGAGCATGACATGTCTAGCTTTTGGATAAATTGTCTAAATATTGCATGTAGTTTTTGGCATGCACTTGAAATTAATGACTACAGCACACAAGATTCCCTTCCTTAGATAGTCTCTAGCTTAGTAGTTCTCAACTTTAGCAACTTTAAGCTGTGTGGACTTCAACTGCCAGAATGCCCTAGCCAGCATGCTAACTGAGGAACTCTTGGAATTGAAATCCACACATCTTATAGATGTCAAGATTGAGAAACACTAAGCTACCTAATACTTAATAATAGTGATCTCCACTTTAGAAATTCAGTCAGACTACATGCCAAGACTTCTTAGTAAAACAGTGAATGGTTTAAAAATGTAATAAATGTTGATTCCATCATCAATGAAAATGGAAACAAAAACTTGTATGTAATCAAGTTTTAATCCTGCTTTTTCAGTCTTGCTGTACTATCACATTTAATCTTATCACCAGTTGAATGCAATAATACAGCAATCATGGTAGTCATAAAATTGAAAGCAGGAATCCTAAGATCAAAAAGTGATGTTTTATTTAATTTTTTTTCAAAAACACAAATCAGACTCTTTTAAAGGACCTTACTTCCTACAATGAAAAATAGATTTTTTTTACTATTCTGATAATTAATCCTAATGAAAATTGTTCTATATTTACCATTTTCTGAGCTATATCTGGCTGTTTTGGCAGAAGCAGCAAGAAAAGAAATGAAGCAGTTGAATGTCACAATACTTATGGGACATAAGGCCACAAGAGTAAGGAGAGACTGCTTGCTGGGAGCTTCAGGAAACGAAGCAATGTTTGTACCATATAATAAATAAATGAACAGATGAACTACCTTACCACCAAATTGCAGGTCCCCACAGAATTCCTTTAAAATGTAAAATTAAAAGGTGAAACATAGCTCAATACAGGGATTGTCTTTCAGTATAAGAATTAAAAATGATTGGATTATGTTTTGTTGTGTACAAGTTTTGCAAACATTGTGCAAAGACCATTGTGTTTGATATAGTTTATGGAAAACTCCTAACCAAAAGAGAAATATATTATGTTGAAATGTTCCAAATTTTGTTAACATTGATGTAATTAAGTGAATTAAGAATGAAAAGTTATTTGTCTTGCCCAGGATTTTCTATCTTCATCTCAAATAAATTTTACATAGCTCCTGACTCAGGAACTCAATTTTTAACAATAACAGAAAGCACCAATTCATTTTCTGTCCTAACTCCCATTACACTACTTGACTTTCCTGCTTCCCAGCCATAATAAGGCAGAATAACATTAAGAGGATTTATTTGGATAGATGTGGGGAGAGGGGGGGGGAGAGATCTTAATATCATCCCAAATCAATCTATTGTAGGATAAATGACTCATTCCTGAAGATTCTGCATTATAATCTACCACACTGGTCCAGTGCAGGTTGATAGATGCTTTTCAACTTTGCAATCTAGGACTGAGAGAGAACAACTGGCCCAAAGTCACTCAGATGGTGTCTATTGCTAAGGAAAGACCTTTATCTGGGTCTCCTCCTCCTTATCCAACATCTGCATCACTAGGTTTGCACAACATCTGCACAAGGTTTTTTTAAAAAATTTCTCCCTGTACCAATACAAGAAAAGATTGGACAACCATTTGTCTGAGATAGTATAAATATTTGGGCAGGAGGTTGGATTAGAAGATCTCAAAGGTCTTCTAATCCTATCCTATGAGTCTAAAATCCTAACATTTTCCAGGTTTCTATACAAGTTTTTTTAAAAGGTGGCTATGCTCTAAGAGTGGCATTAACTTTAATGAGTGGATTCCTTAAAGGTGTAAGTCCAGTGCAAGTCCTTTTTAAAAATAATTTTGAAGCATATGAGCTATATTTGACAAGCCTTTGCTGTTTTACGATCTGTGAATTCTGCAGATAATTATCAGAAAATGATGTCCCAACATCTTGGGAAGAAAAGATGCTAATTATATAGGTAAAGCATCACATGACTAGATTTAACTCTCCCCCATCCACTCATGGGTTTTCATATACTTCTTGCTAAATACCTAGAATAGAATTACAATAGCATGGAAGATTGCTTACAGTTGTTAAAGAAAATTAATAGGGCACATAAGACACCAGTGATAGATAAAAAAGAAGAATCCCTCTATTGGAGTTTCTTGAAGAAATGTTAGCATTAGATCTACACCAGAAAATCGTACCTTGCACAGGATAAAATAGTTGACAGCTATTGTCTGCTCTGAACATTTTTAGATAGTGGAAATGTATCCATCATATGCAACCAGAACATTTTCAACATAAAATATGAAATTAAGAACTCCTCTGTAATAGCACTTTCTTATGACATTTCACAAAATGTAAGGAAAATCAAAGTTCAAATAGCAGTTGCACACATGAACTATAATACAAATATCTGGCTTGTTCTTTTTATAGATACCAGATAGCAGAGCAGCAACCATTTCAACTGTTCCTTTAAGCACAACTTCAACCAGAGCACCTCCCACTGAGTTATCTATAGAACCTGGTAAATCCTGTAACAACTCATGGATAATAACAGTCAGTTTTTGCCTACTCTCTGAAATATCACAGAAATTAATGGATTATTTTATCCCAAAGAAAATAAGAACAAGTAGCTAAGAAGGTTTTGTTGTTCCTGTTTGCAAAGTCATGTCTGACCCATTGCAACCCCATAAACAACATTCCACTAGGCCTTCCTGACTCTATCATCTTCTGGAGTCCATTTAAGCTCACGCCTTCTGCTTCAGTGACTCCATCCAGCTACCTCATTCTCTGTCATCCCTTTTTTCTATTGTCCTCAATCTTTCCCAGCATTAGACTCTTCTCCAGTGAGTCCTTCCTTCTCATTAGGTGGCCAGACTATTTGAGTTTCATCTTCAGGATCTGGCCTTCTAAAGAGCAGTCAGATCTCCTCTAGGACTGATCAGTTTGATCACCTTGCAGTCCAAGGACTCGCAGGAGTCTTCTCAAAGTTCAAAGGCCTCAATTCTTTGGTGCTCAGCCTTTCTTATGATCCAGCTTTCACAGCCGTACATTACAACTGTGAAAACTATAGTCTTGACTATATACACTTTTGTTGTCAGGGTGATGTTTAGCCTTTTAGTATGCTGTCTAGATTTGACATAGCTTTCCTTCCAAGGAGAAAATGTTTTATTAATTTCTTGGCTGCAGTCCCCATCTCCAGTTATCTTGGAGCCCAGGAAAATAAAATTTGTCACTACCTCTATTTCTTCCCCATCTATTTGCCAGGAATTGAGAGGGCCAGAAGCCGAAAGAAGGTTTAGGATGTTCCATATTTTAAAACAGGCTGGGATAGAATG
Organism: Emydocephalus ijimae; assembly: GCA_004319985.1. Classification (NCBI taxonomy): domain Eukaryota; kingdom Metazoa; phylum Chordata; class Lepidosauria; order Squamata; family Elapidae; genus Emydocephalus; species Emydocephalus ijimae. The sequence goes on along the minus strand of BHEV01020380.1, from coordinate 13,090 downwards.
GCTGCAAATCCTAATCCAAAATTTTCCAATTGATACTACCATGTTTCTCCAACAATACAGCCTCCCTCAATAGGAAGTCCCAGCATGCTTTATAGGCATAAAATCAAATTAAGCCTGTTGTGAATGCATAAAGGTTAAATAAAGTTATCTTGAGCTTGGAGTCAAGTGCAGGGTTCTGGCCCTGCACTTCTGATTGGCTGTTAATGGCAGGATCGGATTGGTCCATTCAGGGGAATCTGATTGGCCATTAAAGGGGCATTCGTATTGGTTAACAGAGCAAGTGCTCCTGAATTGTTATTGGTTAAAATAGTTATTGGGTTGCCTATATAAGGAAGGCTATAGCAGCCGTCCAGTTTGAGCTGTCACACCATGTAAATAAAGAGTTGAAGTTCACCATTTCACTGGCTCATCTCCATTCTTTCTCGCCCATGCTTCAAACATAACACTGGCGACGAAGGTGGGATGTGGAGACATCAGAGCTGACTGAACAAAGAAGAAGCCGAGCACATGACTGACAACGCACAACAACGGAACCATGTCCAGCAGCATCGCACCACCTGCTCCGTTCGACCCAGCTCAAGAGGACTGGGAGTCCTACATGGATCGTTTCCAAATGTTTTTGGAAACTAACAATTTAAAGGATGCCTCAACTGGGAAGAAACGCGCAGTATTCCTAACACATTGAGGACCAACCGTATTTAAGATGGCTAAAGCACTAGCCAAACCTGCAGAAGTAAAGGCTATGGACTGTNCGCTGACCTGGAAGAGGCGTTGAGAGATAGAATAATCCTGGGATTAGATGCACCAGGCGTGCAAAGCAAGCTGATGGCGAAAGGCGACATCAGCCTTGCCGATGCCATCGCTGATGCTACTACAGCAGAAGCAACCAGGAAGTCAGCTGCCCAATTGCGCCGCAACTGCGCTCCAGTACACCAACCGACAAGCGACATCTCACCCAAGTCAGAAGGACAGCTTTCGACGACCCACCACGAGGACCTCTCTTCGTCGTCAGACAGCGACGAAGAAGAGGTCCATCGACTGCGGTCCAATCGGGACCACTACCCGAAGTCCCTACACCCCTGCGCTGGCTGTGGAGCCAACCATTCCAGGTCCGAATGCAAATTCCGTGACGTGCTCTGCCATGAGTGCGGGAAGAGAGGCCACATCAGACAGGTCTGCCGAAGCTTACAGGGACCCGACCAGGACTCGAAGGGGGTTAACTGTCGCCAATCGACAGGAAACCGTCCTATAAGGCGAGAACCAGTAAACCACTCCTACAGAAACCGAACCTTAAATTGCCCCACGAAGCGAGAAGAGGCACACCAAACTATCACTATCGGTCACGCCTCTTCTTTGGATGCCAAGAAAATCCGAATTAAAGTGGCCATCGAAAATCAGCCCTGCCAAATGGAAGTCGACTCAGGATCGTCTCTCTCGATGGTTTCCTGGAAGACCCTCAAGCAACTCATCCCTACTATCTGGCACCAAGACCTCTGTTTCCAAAGACTTATCCTTAAAGACTATCAAGGGAATCAGATTCCAGTCGTTGGATCCAGCCGAGTCCGGGTCTCATTCAAGAACCGCATGGCATACTTACCTCTGACTGTGATCGACAAAGATCGGCCTAGCCTGCTAGGCCTCCAATGGTTCGCGCCACTTGGCATTGAAGTGGCAGGCATTAACCGAATCAGCGGCAGTGACTGGGAGGAGGACCTCGTCCATGAATTCAGGGACGTCTTCGCGGAAAAACTAGGCGAGTACAAGGGGACCCCGATATCGTTCAGCCTTAATCCAAAAATAGCTCCCATCCGCCTTAAGTCCCATCGAGTTCCATTTGCCTTAAAGCCGAAAATCGACGAACAGCTTGATAAGTTAATAGCTCAGGGGGTGCTAGAGCCAACCGATTACTCTCCCTGGGGAGACCCCAATCGTAACACCAATTAAGCTGGATGGTTTGATTAGAATTTGTGGGGACTACTGGGCCACCCTGAACCACACCCTACAGCAAAACGCATATCTGGTGCCGGTGGTGCAGCACCTCCTCCATTCCCTGGGGGGCGGAAAAGTCTTCACTAAACTAGACATAGCTCAGGCATATCAGCAACTACGTGTTGATGAAAAGACGGCACAGGCACAGACGATTGTGACGCACCGAGGTGCCTTTAAATGCACCCGGCTCCAGTTGGGTGTCAGTGTAGCCCCGGGGATCTTTCAGAGCCTTTTGGAGAGGCTACTACAAGGGATTAAAGGCGTGGTCCCCTACTTTGATGATGTATTAATTGCTGCACCTACCACAAAAATCTTACGGGATCGTTTAAAATTAGTTCTATAGAAATTCCAAGACGCCGGTCTTAAAGTGAAAAAGAATAAGTGTAAACTGTGTACAGATCGTGTCAAATTTTTATGGTATTTAATTGACAGTCAGGG
>BHEV01020380.1:0-10640 GCA_004319985.1 Emydocephalus ijimae | reverse complement strand
TACATCGTTTACTGGACAAAAAAGCAATTTGGGTATGGGGTCATAGAGAAGAGCAGGCGTTCCGTAATGTAAAAAAACTACTGACTTCTGACACTGTAATCATGCAGTACAATGAAACCTTGTCGTTAAATATCACATGCGATGCTTCGCCTTTCAGAGTGGGCGCCATTTTGAGCCACGTATTGCCTAATGGTAGCGAAGCCCCTGTTGCATATTTTTCAAAGACGCTTTCAAAAACAGAGCAAAATTATAGCCAAATCGATAAAGAAGCCCTTGCGATTGTGTCTGCCATTAAAAGATTTCACGAGTACGTGTATGGCCGGTCTTTTACTATCATGACAGACCACAAACCGTTGCTGGGGATAATAGCCGGAGATAAACCGACTCCCTACATATTATCCCCCAGGATGACTCGCTGGTCAGAATTCTTGGCTGCTTATAATTATCAGCTGCAATACCGCCCGGGGAAAGCCATTCCCCACGCCGACGCATTGAGCCGAGCACCGCTTCCACAGACTCTCAACGACCCCGCACCAACAGGAACCACGTTGGAGATCGAGACACTTCACACACCGCCACTAACTGCCCGTGATATCGCGAGAGAAACAAGATGTGACCCCACCTTAGCGCGAGTCCTAAGTTGGGTGGAACGCGGATGGCCATTGGACCAAATATCAGATGGCTTCGCACCATTCAAAACTCGACAAACAGAGTTGTTTTCTCAAAAGGGCTGTATCATCTGGGGTGATAGAGTCGTTATCCCAGAGCGACTCCAACAAGCAGTACTGAGAACCTTGCATGATGGCCACCCCGGCATCGTACAAATGAAAGCCCTTGCACAAAGCTACGCATGGTGGCCTGGTATCGACAAGCAAATCGAGACTTGGGTCAAAGCTTGTCATAGATGCCAAGAAGTGAGCAACGCTCCACCAAAGGCAATCCCAATCGAATGGGAGACACCACGGGGACCCTGGTCCCGTATTCACCTGGACTTTGCTGGGCCGACGAAAGGCCACACCTTTTTACTAACCGTCAACGCCTACTTGAATTGGCTCGAGATTCACCGCATGACGAACACGACCACAGAAGCGGTCATCAAGAGACTGGAAAGACTGTTTGCAACCCACAGATTACCAGACGTTCTGGTATCCGACAACGGGCCCCAATTTACCGTGCTGTCCTTCGAGCAGTACCTGGCTGACCGCGGTATCCGACATGCGCTCACTTCGACTGAGCACCCTGCGGCCAACGGCAGGGCTGAGCGCATGGTCCAATTCGTTAAGAAATCTTCACAGAAATTTGACTTGTAAAATTAATAATGGAAAGAGGTTTAATGTATTTAATGGTTAATGATGGTTTGTTTGTCTTTAAAATCAATAAAAAAAACTTTAAAAAAAGAAAAAGAAAACTTTACAGAAATTAGACTACGACAACATCGACGAGAAAATCAACCAAATCCTTTTTCTATAGCACATCACACCTCACAGCGTCACCAACAAAACTCCCGCCGAATTGCTAATGGGACGAAAGCTCCACTCCCACCTCGACTGGTTACACCCAGCTTACGAACCGCAAAAAACACTTGGATCCAGCGGCCAATGCCGTACCTTCCAGGTAGGCGATTTGGTGTACGCTAAAAACCTATCGGGCGATCCGCTGTGGGTAGAAGCAACAGTAATCCATGTAACCAGCCCAAGATCCTACCTTGTACAGTGCCCTGACAATAGACTATGGAACCGCCCTATCGATCAATTACGATCACGGCTCCGGTCAGGCACTTCTGAATTCCCTTATGACCAAACTGAGGAGGGGGGGAGATACAGAAGAAGACGAATTTCAACTAGAGGAAAACCCTTTCGAAGGGAACGATGGCGAAACAGAGACACAGGAACTGGAACCAGGGATGGGAATAAGTCCACCTCAGGGAGTTGGATATTGGTGACAACGGAAACGCGAACTCTGAACCAGAGGCAACCCCTTCGCCAAACAATGATCTACCTCGGCGAGATTGCAGCCAAATGCAAAACGCACAGCGAAAATCAAAAAGACTAATAAAGCAACCGTCCTACCTTAAGGACTATGTGACTGCACCCTGTAAACAGAAGCCGGGGGAAGGGGTGTTGTGAATGCATAAAGGTTAAATAAAGTTATCTTGAGCTTGGAGTCAAGTGCAGGGTTCTGGCCCTGAATTTCTGATTGGCTGTTAATGGCAGGATCAGATTGGTCCGTTCAGGGGAATCTGATTGGCCATTAATGGGGCATTCGTATTGGTTAACAGAGCTAGCGCTCCTGAATTGTTATTGGTTAAAATAGTTATTGGGTTGCCTATATAAGGAAGGCTATAGCAGCCGTCCAGTTTGAGCTGTCACACCATGTAAATAAAGAGTTGAAGTTCACCGTTTCACCGGCTCATCTCCATTCTTTCTCGCCCATGCTTCAAACTTAACAAAGCCCCTCCCCCCAAATTAAGGCCTATATTAAACATGAGAAATGGGGGGGGATGGCAGGGGGGCTGGCCATTAGGAAGTACTTTTGTTGCATACCCGGATATGGTGCTGCCTGTGTTGACTTCGGCATTGGTGGGACACTTCGTATCAGGAGACCTTCCACCACCATTGCTTTCCCTTCTCCCAGTGCTGCCATGGCAGTTAAAGCAACACTGCAGCATTTGGCGCAGCCACGCACGGCCAGCCAGGATTCCTCCCTGCAACCGGAGCCCAGAGGAGACACTCGGCTTCAGGCGCTCCTGTCGCTGCCTACCCTTCGCCTTCGCAAGCAAAGCCAATTCTTTTAATAATGATGGCCTACAACGACAAAGGATCGGCCCACCCTGGGAGAAGCGCCCAGCCGCTATCCCTGCCTGGCACCGGGCAGAGCACGAAGAGCTTCGCCTGGGGCGCCCAGTACAACTGACAGGTGGGCCACCCTGCCCGGCGACAGAGCTCTCACCAAGGCAGCCAGCGCCTCCCCACCGGACTCTCCGCTCATCCTGCCAGGGCCGTGCGGGCTGGGCAGAGCCAAGAAAGCAAGCCACGGGTACGCGCCCACCTGCCAACCGAAAGAGCTCGGGCCGACCTGAGCTTGGCTTCCTTTCCAAGTTCCTCCAACCTGAACCCGAAGGGGCCACAAGGAGAGGCTGCCCGAGGCAGTGATAGCACCCACCCATCCACAGACAGGGAGGCGAGGCAACGGCAGCACTGCTTCCCTGGCCGGCAGGTCCGGCAGAAAGAGCTCCACCGCTGGGTAGGTGGGCCCGCCTATCAGCTGCTCTGGGCGCTCCAGGCAAAGCTCTTGACGCTCTGCCCTGCACCAGGCAGTGATGGTGGTGGGATGCTTCTCCCGGGGTGGGCCGATCCTGCACTGTGGCCCCAGAAGATTTGCCTCCCCACATGGGGTTGGGCTGCCCTCTCAGGCAGGGAAGTCTTTGTCATACCAGTAGTAGGGTGTCATTTTTAAAAGAATTGGCTTTGCCTTCGAAGGCAAAGGGAAGGCAGTGACAGGAGCACCTGAAGCCGAGTGTCTCCGCCGGGCTTCGGTTGCAGGGAGGAACCCTGGCTGGCCGTGTGTGGCTGCATCAAATGCCGTGGCATTGCTCTAAACACCGTGGCAGCACGGGGAGAAGGGAAAGCAATGGTGGCGGAAGGTCTCATGACATGAAGTGCCCCACCAATGCCAAGGTCAACATCCAAGCCGTTGCCACCCTCCCACCCGAGGATGCAAGGGGGGAATTAGGTCACCCCCGAAAAGACGTCTAGTTGTTTTTTTGGGGGGTCAAAAAAAAATAAGGCCCAGCCTTATTTTGTGAGAAACACGGTAATAATATAGACTCTTTTGTTTACATAATTAAAATATCAGCACAGGCTTGAGGGAGCAGTCTAGGAATGAAATTTTATGACTAATGGGCCATAATGGATGAATTTTGCATCCATTATTTTGCATCCAATAATTTAAATGCATCTTGTTATGTTCTGTGCATGGGCGCAAAGGAGGAGACGAGCCGGTGAACAGTGAACTTCAAACTCTTTATTTACATGTGAAAACAGCTCAGCTCAATGGCTGCAACGGCCCCCTTTATATAGGCAAACTCTTAACTATTTAACCAATGAAACACGGCGAGCGCTAGCTCCGTTAACCAATGGGAGAGGCTCGTTAATAGCCAATCAGATTCTCCTGAACGAACCAATCCGATGTTGCTATTATCGGCCAATCAGAAGTGCAGGGCCAGAACCCTGAACTTTACTTCAAGCTCTTAATAATCTTTATTCAGGTACTTTTATTGATTCACAACACCCCTTCCCCCCGGGTTCCGTTTAAGGGGTGCGGTCACGTAGTCTTTGAGGTAGGCAGGTTGTTTTGATTGTCTATTTGATTTGCGTTGTTCTCCTGGTATTTGGCTACAGTCTTGTTGGGGTAGGACGTTATCTGGTGAAGAGGGTGCCTCCCGTTCTGTATTCAAATTTTCGTTGCTGCTAATGTTCTCGGCATCTCCTCAAGGTGAGCTCACCCCCATTCCCAATCCTTCACGTGTTGCCTCTGAGCGGTCATTACTTTCGCTTAAACTTTCTGCTGTTACAAATTCAGCTTCCTCAGTATCTCCTCCCCCCTCGGTTTGGAAGTCAGGGGACTCAGAGATCCCCGACTGTAGCCTTGAACGCAGCTGATCAATATGGCGCTTCCATATTCTATCATCGCGACATCTCACGCGGTACGATCTACGGCCGGTTACTTGGACTACAGTTGCCTCGACCCACAACGGATCGCCCGAAAAGTTCCCAGCGAAAACCAAGTCGCCTACCTGGAAGTTACGGCATTTCCCGATGGAACCGTGTGGTTTTTCAGGTTCATATGATGGATGCAGATGGTCGAGGTGGGAGCGGAGCTTCCATCCCATTAATAACTTGGCAGGAGTTTTATTGGTGACGCTGTGCGGAGTGATATGCTGCAAAAGGAGTATCCTGTTAATCTTGTCTTCTATATCGCCATAGTCCATTTTATGCAAGGTTTTCTTGACGAATTGTACCATGCACTCGGCCCTTCCGTTGGCCGCAGGATGCACCGGTGAAATCAGCTCATGGCGAATACCGCGGTCTGCCAGATACTGTTCAAAGGCCAGCGCGGTAAATTGGGGCCCATTGTCAGATACTAGAACGTCTGGTAATCCGTGTGTTGCAAAGAGTCTGTCTAGTTTCCTGATGACTGCATCGGTTGTTGTATTCCTCATCTCATGGATTTCAAGCCAGTTTGAGTAGGCATCCACCGTTAATAAAAATGTGTGTTCCTTGGTAGGTCCCGCAAAGTCCACATGAATACGGGACCATGGTCCCCTCGGTGTTTCCCATTCAGTCGGGGTTGCTTTCGGAGGGGCGTTGCTTACTTCCTGGCATTTGTGACAAGCTTTTACCCAAGTCTTGATCTGCTTGTCGATACCCGGCCACCACGCGTAGATTCGTGCAAGGGCTTTCATGCGCACGATGCCTGGGTGGTCATCATGCAAGGTCCTTAGTATCGCTGGTCGTAACTGCTCTGGGACGACAACTCTATCACCCCAGATAATGCAGCCCTTCTGGGAAAATAGTTCCGTTTGTCGATTCTTGAATGGGACGTAGTCGTCAGGTATCTCGTCCAATGGCCATCTGCGCTCGACCCAACTGAGGACTCATGCTAAAATGGGGTCGCGTTTCGTTTCCACGGCGATATCTCGGGCTGTTAATGGCGGCGTTCGAAGTGTCTCGATCTGCAGTGTTGTAACTGTCGGAGCGGGGTCATCAATGGTCTCTGGAAGTGGTGCGCAGCTCAATGCATCGGCGTGGGGAATGGCCTTCCCCGGGCGATGTTGCAACTTGTAATTATATGCCGCCAAGAATTCTGACCAGCGAGTCATTCTGGGAGATAATATATACGGTGTTGGCCTATCTCCCGCTATTATTCCCAGCAAAGGTTTGTGGTCAGTCACTATAGTAAAGGCTCGGCCATACACATATTCATGAAATCTCTTAACAGCAGACACAATAGCAAGGGCCTCTTTATCAATTTGACTGTAATTGCGTTCTGCTTTTGATAACGTCTTTGAGAAATAGGCAACAGGGGCTTCATTACCGTTTGGCAAAACGTGGCTTAAAATGGCGCCCACTCCGAATGGTAATGCATCAAACATGATTGTTAAAGGCAAAGTCTCGTTATACTGCATCAAAACAGCATCAGAAGTCAATAAATTTTTCACAAGTCAAAATGCCTGTTCCTCTCTGTGTCCCCATGCCCAGGTTGCTTTTTTGTCCAATAAACGATGTAGGGGTTCGGCTACAGTTACTTTGTGAGGCAGGAAAACGTTATAAAAATTGATAAGGCCCAGAAAAGCCTGGAGGTCAGCCTTATTTCGGGGTTTGGGGGTGTTTTTGATTGCCCTAACCTTGCTATCGGTGGGGTGAATGCCTTGACTATCAATTAAATATCCCAAAAATTCTACACGATCCGTACATAATTGACACTTGTTTTTTTTAACTTTGAGACCTGAGTCTTTAAATCTCTGGACAACCAACCTCAGGTGATCCTTTAGTATTTTCTGAGTCGGGGCAGCGATTAACACATCATCAAAATATGGGACAAAGCCTTTTATCCCTTGTAATTGTCTTTCCATCAAACTTTGAAAGATTCCCGGGGCTACGCTTACTCCGAACTGGAGTCGGTTACATTTAAACGCACCTCAGTGCCTAACGATTGTTTAGGCCTCTGCCGTTTTTTGGTCTACAGGCAGTTGCTGGTATGCCTGGGCTAAGTCTAGTTTAGCAAAAACTTTTCCGCCCCCCAGGGAATGGAGGAGGTGTTGCACCACCGGTACCGGGTAAGCGTTTTGTTGAAGGGCATGGTTCAGGGTGGCCCGGCAGTCCCCACAAATTTTTATCGATCCATCCGGCTTGATGGGTGTCACGATTGGGGTTTCCCAGGGAGAGTGATCGGTTGGTTCTAGCACACCCTGAGCTATTAAGCTGCTCAATCTTTGGTTTAAGGGCAAATGGAACTCGACGAGGCTTAGGGCGGATGGGAGCTATTTCGGGATTGAGGTTAAATGATATCGGGGTCCCCTTGTACTCGCCTAATTTTTTTGCAAAGACGTCCTGGAATTCTTGGATGAGGTCCTCTTCCCAGTCGCTGCTGCAGGTTCGGTGAATGCCAGCTACTTCAATTCCGAGTGGAGCGAACCATTGGAGGCCTAACAAACTAGGCCGATCTTTGTCGATTACAGTCAGGGGTAGGAATGCTGTATGGTTCTTAAACGATACCCGTACTCGGCTGGATCCAACGACTGGAATTCGATTTCCTTGATAATCTTTGAGTATGAGTCTTTGGAATCTGAGATCTTGCCGCCGGACAGTAGGGATGNTCACTCGGATCTTTTTGGCGTCAAGAGATGAGGCGTGACCGATCGTGATAGTTTGGTGAGCCTCTTCTCACTTCGTTGAGTGGTTTAGGGGTTTGTTTCTGTCAGAGTAGTTGTTCCATTGGTGGTTCATGGGTTCTCGCTTCGCAGGACGGCTTCCTGTCGGTTGGCGGTCCCAGTCTTCTTGTGCCGGGTCGAATGGAGCAGGTGGTATGATGCCGCCGGACATGGTTCCGCCATTGGTGCGTTTCAGCCACGTGCTCGGTTATAGTTCTTCGTCGTTCAGTAAGCTCTGACGTCTCCAAATCCCATCCTCGTCGCCAGTGTTATGTTCTGTGCACGGGCGCAAGGATGGAGACGAGCCAGTGAAACAGTGAACTTCAAACTCTTTATTTACATGTGAAAACAGCTCAGCTCAATGGCCGCAACGGCCCCCTTTATATAGGCAAACTCTTAACTATTTAACCAATGAAACACAGGGAGTGCTAGCTCCGTTAACCAATGGGAGAGGCTTGTTAATAGCCAATCAGATTCTCCTGAACGGACCAATCCGATGTCGCTATTATCGGCCAATCAGAAGTGCAAGGCCAGAACCCTGCACTTTACTTCAAGCTCTTAAAAATCTTTATTCAAGTCCTTTTATTGATTCACAACACATCTATTTAAATTATTACAGAATTAGTCATTTCAATAGTAGGAATTTATAGTAACTTCCAGCTGTCACTACAGCAATATATCACCAATGAAGACAGCTTTGATATGACCATACCAAATAATCTGGTGACATATTAAGATCTATAAATTATCAGTTTGGAAATGGACATTACAGATCAGGTTTCCAGAATTAGATGGTTCCAGATACATTAGGCTACAGCTCAGGGGTGGGATTCTACTAGTTTGGACCAGTTCTATAGAACTGATTGTTATGATTCTGCACAGTTCGGAGAACCAGCAAATCACTCAACTGGCTGGGCTGTCCACCCACCCACCCACCCCACCCAGGAGGCCTCCCTGAGGCCCAGTCAGGAGTGGTATTCAGGGGGTTGGGGGAGGGAGAAGTGGCCTGAGAGCAGAGCTGAACATTCCTTAGGATTGAAGCTTCTATTTTTCAGTCCAGACTCAGGCTGCAGATTGCAGAAAGGTAGACCTGGGAGTGAAGCTGTGATTCTGCAAGCAGCTCAATCTGCCTGCCTGCTTTGCCTGATTTTGGGTAAAATTTGCTCTTTTTTAAAAATAAAAAATTCAATCTTTACATTTATATTTACAATATTTACATACAAGCAATGCCTTGCCAGTCACATGACCACCAAGCCACACCCACAAATTAGTCCATGCCTACAGAACCAGTTGTTAAGAAATTTGAATCCCACCCCTGCTACAGCTTCTAAAATTCAGATAGTTTAAGGAAACCTGTTAATGGATCATAATTTTGATTTCAGATCTCAGTGCAGCACAGCAACTTAAGTTTGAGCAGAAAATAAAAATAAATGTTTTCAATGGTCTTCTGAGTGATTCCAGTTTACTCTGTGCCTATTGGCCATTTATGTACCATTTTCCATGGATCCAATCCATCCTGGTTTCTAGTAGGAAAGCGCAAGACCAATGAAAGGATGCTACAGGTAATCTTTGACTTACAATCATTCATTTAGTGATTTTCAAAGTTACAACAGCACTGAAAAAATAACTTATGACCATTTTTCATATTTACAACTGTTGCAGCATCCCAATGGTCATGTTATCAAAATTTGGGTGCTTGGCACATGTATGATAGTTGAAGTGTCCCGGGGACATATGATTACCTTTTGCAACCTTCTGCAACCTTCTGACAAGCAAAGCCAATAGAGAAGCAAAGCAGTAGAGAAGCATAGTTGTTCACTTAACAACTATGTTACTTACAACTGCAGTGATTCACTTAACAACTGCTGCAAAAAAGGTCATAAAATGAGGAAAAACTCACTAAAAATGTCTTGCTTAGCAATATAAATTATGGAGTCAGTTGTGGCCATAAGTCGAGAACTACCAATAGTCCTGTTTGTCAAGTTTGAGGCATGGGCGATAATGAATGGAGACGAGCCAGTTAAACGGTGAACTTCAACTCTTTTTATTACATAGTGACAGCTCAAGAAAACAGGGCAGCTACGACCCTCTTATATAGATAACCCAATAACTATTTAACCAATAAGAACTCAGGAGCACTTGCTCCACTGAACCAATACGGAGGCTCTGTTAATGGCCAATCAGACTCCCCTGAATGGGCCAATCCGATCCTGCCATTAGACAGCCAATCAGAAGTGCAGGGCCAGAACCCTGCACTTACTTCCAAGCTCCAAAATAACTTTATTATATTCTATGCATTCACAACACCCCTTCCCCCCTGGCTTCTTTTTACAGGGCGCAGTGACATAGTCCTTTAGATAGGACGGTTGTTTTACTAGTCTGTTCAACTTCCGCGGTGCGTCCTGTTTTTGGCTACCATTCTGCTGAGGTAGATCGTTGTTTAGCGGAGGGGTTTCTTCAGGCTCAGCGTTCTCGTTTCCGTCCTCTCCGCTATTGTTGGTAGCTCCTTGAGGTAGGCCTACTACCATCTCTAGATCTCTTTCCTGTGTCTCTATTCTGCTATCGATTCTACTGAACGGGTTTTCTTCTATCGGGTTTTCATCTTCTTCTGTATCACCCCCCCCCCCCTCAGCTTGGTCATTAGGGAAATTGGAATTGTCTGAACGGAGCCGTGATCGCAACTGATCGATATGGCGTTTCCAAATTTTGTCGTCGAAGCACTTTACAATGTAGGATCTTGGGCCAGTTACACGTATGATTGTTGCTTCAACCCACAGCGGATCACCGGACAGGTTTTTAGCGTATACGCAATCGCCTACCTGGAAGGTACGGCATCGGCTGCTGGATCCGAGTGGTTTTTCTGGTTCATATGCTGGGTGTAACCGGTCGAGGTGGGAGCGGAGCCTGCGTCCCATTAGCAGTTCAGCGGGAGTTTTATTAGTGACGCTGTGCTGTGATGTGTTGTAGGAAGAGGATTCGGTTGATTTTGTCATTGATGTTATCGTAGTCTATTTTCTGCAAGATCTTTTTAACGAATTGAACCATGCGCTCAGCCCTTCCATTGGTACTAGGATGCGCAGGCGAGGTGAGCGCATGTCGGATGCCGCGGTCAGCGAGGTATTGCTCAAAGGACAGCATGGTAAATTGGGGCCCATTGTCGGATACCAGAATGTCTGGCAGTCCGTGGGTCGCAAACAGTCTTTCCAGT
>BHEV01020373.1:0-15041 GCA_004319985.1 Emydocephalus ijimae | reverse complement strand
TGGCCAAAGCGCGGGGCGATCAGATTGGTTAGGCGAGCCGCGCCGATTGGCTCGCTAAGAATCTCCCGCGATTGGTGGATTCGAATCGCGGGAGATTCAAAGTGGTGCCATTGGCTGCAGCCGCCGCGGCTTGGAAATAAAAAGCCGCGAAAGTTTTCCAAAGCCACAGTTCGGTTCCCAGCAACAATAAAGAGCTTGATACAAAGTCACCGACTCCTGGCATCATTCCAACGGACACAACAGTTATGGTTTGCCAATTGCACAGGGGCAGATAGGACAGCACTCCAGACGGTTAATGTCATTGCTCAGAGGATCATTGGCTGCCTTCTCCCCTCTTTGGAAGAGCTTTATAGCTCCTGCTGCCTTAAGAAAGTTCAAAACATCCTCAAAGATCCATCTCATCCTGGGAACCCCCCCCTTTTTTTTGAACTATTACAATCTGGCAGATGGTATAGGAAAAACAAGGACAAATAGGCTGAAAAACAGCTTCTATCCCAGGGCAGGAATTCTATTGAATTCTACTGTATAGTGCAATAGGAATGCAATTTCAGGGGGTTTCAATTCAATGTACAGAATGTGAAGGATGTGTGTTTGTGTTTTATTTTCATGGTCATAATGTACACTGAAGAAGGTATTTAACTTTGTTGTACGAGGTGCAATGACAATAAAGTAAACTAAACACAGAGGCATCTACTTCCCATACCCCTCCCTCACACTTCTGTGATGACCCAGGGCGTGGCACAAAAGCAACAAAGTCACAAAAGGCCCTTTAATTCCTCCAACGTGGCTCCTAATGTCCAGTTATCATCGGCTGGAGAAAAAAACTCTCCCAAGAACAGTTTTTAAAGGGAAGAAATTCTGTCTGAACCCAAAGTACATGTAAATTATAAATAAAAACCAACACAAACCACACTGCAGCAATTAATGAGACAGGGCAGGATAAGGAATTGTAGAATTCAAAAGATAACAAAACACACAGTTGGGAGGACACCAGAACCCAGATAAGACTTGACAAGCAAGGTTCTGTGCGCAAACACCCTCTTTATCCTGTTTTCCCAGCTGCAGCTAATGAAGGGAATCAGGGCCCTTTTCTCCCCTGTAACCCACATTGCTCCCTTATCCATTCCTCCCTGCTTGCCCTAGGATGAAGAGGCAGTGGGCCGAGGTCTTTCTCTGAATGCCCAGCTGGATTACCCTTCCCCAGTTTCCTCCACAGCCACCGGAGCCACACTCCCACTCCCTGTCAGCTGTTCCATTTCTCCCTCAGAATCAGATTCCAACAGCGGGACGACACTTCTGGCCTGTCAGCTGAGCTATTTCTGAACCTGTTTACTGACTTTTTTATTTTCAAGAAAAGCAGTATGCCCATGTCCAGAAACAGCTCAACTGACAGCCAGCAAGCAAGGAGAAGGTTGGTGAATTGCTTTCAGAGAGGTTCTTCCTGCTTTACCCTGTGCCCTCCATAGCATTTGCCACCTCTTAGTTGGGTAATATCAAAATCACAGTTGTAAGCAACTGTCCTCCCTTGATCCACCCAATCTCAAGATTAGAGTCAGTGGATGACTGGTAGCTTTTTCCCCAGCAGCTGGGAAACAAAGTCAGAAGAATCTCCTTTTCCTTAACTTGGCCTCCAGCACATGAAAGAGGCACCACAACATTTGCTGGCTTTCTTACTGGGGCAGGATAGGAATAGGCAAATGTTATGGCGATATACTTTTGTGCCACCTCAAGGAGCGTTTGAGTCCACCTGATCTGAGTCTTCTTAGGAAGAGTCCTAGGAAAGCAACTCCTTCCTCAGCTCCTTAAGATCTTGCTCATGGGCAAAGTCCTGGATTGTATGTTATATATGTGTGCGTGTGTGTTTAAGTCTGGACTGTGCTCTGGTGACCCTATGGATAAAGCCATGGAGTTTTTCTTGACATCATTTGCAGAAACGTAATTTCTCCTTCTTAAAACTCAGAGAGACGGTGACTGGCTTGGTGGTGAAGGAAGGTCCAAACTCAAGGGCTCAATTTTCTAGCGTGATACTACACCAAACTGGTTCTTGGATGCTATTTTCCTTGCACAAGAACTTTTTCTTTTCTCACTTTGTGTTATACTTTTATTTTGTGAGTTTGTACTATTGATACAAGAAATTCCTTCCTTCCTTCCTTCCTTCCTTCCTTCCTTCCTTCCTTCCTTCCTTCCTTCCTTCCTTCCTTCCTTCCCTCCCCTCTCCTCCCCTTCTTTCCTTCCCTCCCTCCCTCCCTCCCCTTCCTTCCTTCATTCCCTTCCTCCCCTTCCTTCCTTCATTCCCTCCCTCCCTTCCTCAGTGAAAAAGCACACATACTGTTTTCACTCTTTGCCTTCCATTGTTCTGGAGATATAATTTTGCAAGAACTTTTAGCCTTCTGCAATGACTCTTTCATTTATTATCCAAAATCAACAGCTGCTTAAAAGAGAAATGACAGATCACCGTGGGGGGCAGGGAGATGTTCTCAGAGCAGGTCACAGAAATAGACTCATTAGAAATGGCCTTGCCGAGGGTTTTCTCATGGCTTGCCTGTCAAGATGGCTTCATCATTAGACAGAGTCACCTTGGGATTATACAATTTTTCTTTCAAAGGCTTATTGTGCTGGGCTTCTCACACTGATCTCCTAAAAAATAGTTGCAGAAAAGCTCAGAAATGATATTTTAACAAAGGAATGAGCCATCTGGATGAAAAAGGAACTTGTATATAGGTAGATAATTGGAAGAGCTTTAAACTTTTCCCAGTATAATGCTCTCTAACTGTATAAAGTCTCAAAATGTCCAAATATCCAGCCAGTATTGGTAGTGGCTATTATTTCTCCTTGATATTAGAGGTTTTTCATTTTTGAAGGGCAGAAATCAAATTGTTTGAAGGCATGGGTTTGATCCAATAATTCAGTTTCAGTTTCAATTATAGCAGTCCAACTTGGTTCAATTTCCATTCTATTCTTCCCCCTCAAAAAAGGAAAAGGAAAGGGAAAACTTTAAAATGCTACTATATATATATGTATGGCATTCAGCTTAGTTTGGGTATTTTCCCACGTCTTAATCGTTGTGCTTTTAAAGTTGTAGCAACATTTCAGCAGAATCTCATCTGCCATCATCAGGCTTCTGTATAGTGTTCATCTGTGAGTCAGACTTTTCCAGTGGTTTCAGATTTAAATTTGGGGCAGCCTATTGCTGTGATATATATATATATGGATCTTTGGTTATTCGGGTTTTCTCCCACGTAAGGTTGGAAGTATTTTTTTTTTTGGTTTATGTATTTTGTTAATGGTTTATGTTTATGTTTTCAGCACGGCATTTTGTGGTTTTTTTGCTTGTGAGATGCAGATGGAGTAATATTACTTTCCCACATTTAAATGCCTGAAGATTAAGAAATAACAAAGATCATTTTTAAAAAGGTTTGAAATGACTTAAAGTGGGGGCCCAGAACTCCCTATTCTGTTTGGTTTCTTATTTTATTCAGTTTTGTTATGACTTGCTGCATCTTGTTTTACAACATTCCACCCTGGGATTGAAAATTATGACTGCAGCGTGGGTAGAAGAGCTTTTATATTAAATGATTCCCTGCCTGTTCTTAGATTTTCATAGAAAATGGATCCTATCATTATTTGGAGCAAATAATCCCTTCCAGAGAAAATAGCTGCATTTCTCAGGTGGAAATGTGAGATAATTGGCACAAAAATGGACTGCAAATAAAAGAGTTAACTTCTTCTCTTTTTCCCAACTCCTGAGTAGACTCCCAGAATTCCTCAGCCTAAATTCATTGCAATGAATTCTGGGTAATGACTCTTCTTCTTCTTCTTCTTCTTCTTCTTCTTCTTCTCCTCCTCCTCCTCCTCCTCCTCCTCCTCCTCCTCCTCCTCCTCCTCCTCCCATATCCAACATTGGACATTGGCAATCATGTTGGTGATCCTATTTTTATCAACAGCTGCATGAAAAAGTGCCGCTGAGTTTTGTCCAAACCAGTCCCTTACATTTTGAAGCCATGATGTTCTTCTTCTGCCTGGACCTTGTCTGGACCTTCAGTCTTTCCTTGGAGGATTAAGTGAAGGATGCTGTATTTTTTCAAGTGTCACATCCCATGTCTGAAATATTCTAGCTTTGGCTTTTTAGTGGTTTTGATGATTTCCCTTGGTTTTCCCAGGCAGCTTATCACCTCTTCATTTCTGATTTTGTGAGCCCAACTTATACGTAACAGCCAACTGTAAATCCACATTTCAAATGCCATGATCATTCACCAAAGGGCAACTTCCAAAAATTACTGGTGCCCACCAGTAGGTGTGGCTGAAGGTGTTACCTTACCACTGCTGCTACTACTACTATTTGCTTATCTTTATTACTTGCTAGTAGATAGTAGTTCCTCTCCTTTTTGCCACTTAAATAATGCCTTTTTAGTACAGAAGTAGCAGAAATAAAATATTAGTGTTAATTTGATTAATAAATGAGGGAATATTCTGTTGAAAGAGATCTTGGACACCATCTAGCTCATCTCTCTGTCCATTGCAACAATCCACTACTACAGCATCTCCAACAGTTTGTTTTGACATTTATATCAAAGGAGAGTCCACTCCTAAGTAATGGACATCCTCTTCTCTTATTCATGCCACCAGAAGATTTCAGTTGGGTTTGACTATGAGCAGAACAGATTCCAAGATCTGGATGAAGCCAAGGAAAGGCTACGACAATTTTTTTTTTAATTTTGTCATGAACTTAATATTTTTCACATCTTAACCCAATCTTTGTAAAAGCTGTGGCATCAGATTCAGGTCTTATTTGTGCTGTAAAAGATATGTTGGAATGAGACCTGGAAAACATCATTTATCAGTATCACCATGATATGTAAAAGAATATTTTAGCTCAGTTATAGCAAGAAAAGATTCATTGATTTCTCTAAAAACAATGCATATAACATCCTGAGAAATAATTGTGAGGTTCTCCCACTCTAAACTACAAGCCTAAATGTTTACCACTGAAATTATTGATGGGTAAAGGGTGGAAGGACACTGAAGTTGTCAAATAAGTTTGCAACAATTGAATAGATAGATACAGATACAGATTAACGAAGTTGGAAGGGACCTTGTAGGTCATCTAGTCCAACCCTCCGCCCATCTAGTCCAGACCCTACACCATTTCTCATAGATGGCTGTCCAGTCTTTTCTTGAAAGCTTCCAGGAATGAAACTCTCACAACTTTTGAAGGCAACTTCTGTTCCATTGGTTGATTGTTCTCACTGTCAGAAAATTCCTCCTTATTTCCAGGTTGAATCTCTCCTTGTTCAGTTTCCATCCATTATTCCTTGTCTGGCCTTCAGGTGATTTGGAAAATAGCTCGACCCCCTTCCTCCTCTCTGTGGCAGCCCCTCAAATATTGGAAGACCGCTATCATGTCTCACCTGGTCCTTCTCTTCCCTAGACTAGCCAAGCCCAGTTCCTGCAACCGTTCATTGTACGTTTTAGCCTCCAGTCCCCTAATCATCCTGGTTGTTCTTCTCTGCCTTTTTTCTAGAGTCTCACACTCAATAGTGTGGTGACCAAAACTAGATGTAGTATTCTAGGTGTGGTCTTACTAAGGCTTTATAGAATGATATTAGTACCTCCCTTAACCTTGATTGTATCCTTCTGTTAATGTAACTTAGGATTGCATTGGCTTTTTTGGCTGCTGCTGCACACGGCTGGTTCATATTTAGTTGGTTGTTTACTAAGACTCCAAGATCCCTGTCACAGTTACTGCTATTAAGCCTGGTTTCACCTGGTCTATATGTTTGCTTTTGGAATAGAGTGGGGCATCCTCTTTCTCAATGGCAGTGTCCTACTTTGGGATTTAGAAGAAGTTAGTTGGTTTGAGAAGAAGAGAGAGCCTATAGAGTCATCAACTGTCAACAGAAATTGGAATTGTCAAGGTTACAGTCTTTCCATCTGTATCAAAGGGCAGTGAACCATCAGAAAATCTGAATGAAGACAAATGGACGCCTTTGAAATGTACTTACTGGAGAAAATTGCCAAGATGACCTGGGATCACAGAAAGATGAAACCATTCAATACTCAATGAAGTAAGAGCAGAGTGTTCACTGGAACCATGATGAAGCCTAGAGCTTAAATATCTTCAACATCTAACACGAAGGCAAATCATTGCAGAAAAAAATGGTGCTTAGAAGAATTGTGGGGTTCTTAGTGCTTTGTGAATTTGATTGCATTTTTGCAGAAGTTTTGTTACCACGGTAGGTAACATCTTCAGTGTTGGAAAGGAGTGAGGTTCGATCTCTGTTTATTTACAGTAGCTTGCCTTGTCAGTGCCTATTAATGAAGATTTATGGCTTATCATATCATGAGAACCCTCATGGTATAGTGTTTAAAATGCTGGTATGGGCCTGGAGAAACCCTAGTTCTCCATAAATCATGGAAACCTGCTGGGGCATCAGAAGGTTGTTGTGGAAGGAGATCTAAAGATGTTGCTCATCTGAAGAGATGGGCTCTTGGACAAAAGGTTGGATACTTGTTCCATAAAATGATGATGGAGAAAGAAGAGAAGAAGCAAAGGATGAAACACACACAAAAAAAACACCAACAACAAAGGGACAGGATGGTTCAGTGGCTAAGACGGTGAGCTTGTTGATCGAAAGGTCAGCAGTTCAGGGGTTCGAATCTCCAGCGCACGTTCCTTTTCCCAGCTTCTGCCAAACTAGCAGTTCAAAAGCATGTAAAAAATGCAAGTAGAAAAATAGGGGCCACTTTGGTGGGAAGGGAACAGTGTTCTGCGCACTTTTGGTGTTTAGTCATGCTGGCCACATGACATCTTTGGACAGCGCTGGCTCTTGGGCTTTGTAACGGAGATGAGCACCACTCCTTAGAGCCAGAAACAGCTAGCACATATGTGCAAGGGAAACCTATACCTTTATCCAAACACAATGAAAAAGAGAATGAGAAATCAGGACCACTGTATACAGTTAATGTCTCTGGAATTTCTCTGACATCCAGGTCATAGTTGACCCAAAGGTGCTTTTTCAAGAGGCAACTGGATTTTCTGCATTTTTCTTTGAAGGCGTTTCGCTCCTCATCCAAGAAGCTTCTTCAGCTCTTCAGAGATGGAGTGCTTCAGAACTGAAGAGCCTTCTTGGGAAAGAAGCGAAACGTCTTCAAAGAAAAACCAGAAAGTCTAATTGCCTCTTGGAAAAGCACCTTTGGGACATTGTGTACAGCAGTGGTCCCCAACCTTTTTTGTACCAGGGACCAGTTTCACGCAGAAACACTTTTTCAAGGACCGGTTAGGGTGTTTTTTGTTTTTTTTAAATTTATTTATTTATTTATAATTATTATTTATTTATGTATTTTTATTTGCTGTTTGTTTATTTATTTATTTATTTATATTTATTTATTTATTTATTTATGTATTTATTTATTATTTATTTATAATTATTATTTATTTATGTATTTTTATTTGCTGTTTATTTATTTATTTATTTATTTATATTNTTGGGACATTGTGTACAGCAGTGGTCCCCAACCTTTTTTGTACCAGGGACCAGTTTCACGCAGAAACACTTTTTCAAGGACCGGTTAGGGTGTTTTTTGTTTTTTTTAAATTTATTTATTTATTTATAATTATTATTTATTTATGTATTTTTATTTGCTGTTTGTTTATTTATTTATTTATTTATTTATATTTATTTATTTATTTATGTATTTATTTATTATGTATTTATAATTATTATTTATTTATGTATTTTTATTTGCTGTTTATTTATTTATTTATTTATTTATATTTATTTATTTATTATTATTTATTTATTTTTAATTATTATTTATTTATTTATTTATATTTTTTATTTTATTTACTAAGGAGCCCGGCCGACCAGGCGAGGGGAAGGCAGTGAGGGCCCTGCTGGGCTGGGGCAGAAAACGTGCTTGGCAAGGGGCCGGGGAAGCCTGAGGGCGGAGGACCAAGCGCGCTGGGAGATTCTGCCGAGGCCATCAGACGGAGAGATGGCCACCGCCCGGGGAGTGCCCGCTGCTTTCCCTCGCCAGGGCCGGGCGGTGGCGTGTTGCCCTGCGCCATGTGGTCCCCGCCTGGCAGCGCGCTTCTCGGCACGAGGCAGCCGGGTTGCCCAAGGAGCCTGGCCAGCCAGGCGAGGGGAAGGCAGTGAGGGCCCTGCTGGGCTGGGGCAGAAAACGCGCTTGACAAGGGGCCTGGGAAGCCTGCGGGTNATATTTATTTATTTATTATTATTTATTTATTTTTAATTATTATTTATTTATTTATTTATATTTTTTATTTTATTTACTAAGGAGCCCGGCCGACCAGGCGAGGGGAAGGCAGTGAGGGCCCTGCTGGGCTGGGGCAGAAAACGTGCTTGGCAAGGGGCCGGGGAAGCCTGCGGGCGGAGGACCAAGCACGCTGGGAGATTCTGCCGAGGCCATCAGACAGAGAGATGGCCACCGCCCGGGGAGTGCCCGCTGCTTTCCCTCGCCAGGGCCGGGCGGTGGCGTGTTGCCCTGCGCCATGTGGTCCCCGCCTGGCAGCGCGCTTCTCGGCACGAGGCAGCCGGGTTGCCCAAGGAGCCTGGCCAGCCAGGCGAGGGGAAGGCAGTGAGGGCCCTGCTGGGCTGGGGCAGAAAACGCGCTTGACAAGGGGCCTGGGAAGCCTGCGGGTGGAGGACCAAGCGCGCTGGGAGATTCTGCCGAGGCCGTCAGACGGAGAGACGGCTGGTCTGTGGCTGCCCAGCTCCCATTTCCTGCCGCTCACCTGAGTAGCCTGTAGCCGCGTGTTGGTGAGGTGATTGAAGAAGAGCTTCTCGTGAGCCTTGACCAGGTTGCCGGCCGCTTCCAAAGAGGGCGAGGGAGTTCGTGCAGGCTGGGATCGAGATAGCAACATAGCCTCCCTTCACCAGAGCCTCGCAGAACTCCTGGCGTAAGCCCAGCGAATCAGGAGCCTTCTTCTTAGGGAGAGCAGCTTCTCCACAGCTACCATGTTTCCCTTTTCTCTAGCCACGCATGGCATGGAGCTGACGTTTTTGGTCAAGCGAGGCTGAGGGACGGCGTCAAAACCAGCGTTCGATCCAGCACGTCGGAACAAGATGGCGCTGAAGCAAAGTAGGCGGCCCAGTCCCAAATGACCCACGGACTGGTACCGGTCTGTGGACCGGTGGTTGGGGACCCCTGGTGTACAGTATATAACTACGCCAATTTTAGGTAATAGTACACAGTGAATTGAAAAATGCTACAGATAATGAAATGAAGCAATGAAACCAGGAGATATGCTGGGTGATAGCTTAGCTACTGATTGTTTTAACCATTGCAAAGACGTCCTCATTGAGAGGCCAGATAAAGTATAGTCTAAAATACATGAAAGAAAATATGGGATTGGTCATTGCTTGGATCAGTAAGAACCAAATCTGGTGCTGTGGTTCTTGGGCATCAGTTGATCAATGGACTACATGGCTCAGTTGGTGCTCCTAGGTAGCTATGGAGGCTAGCTGCAGAACAGGTAGGAGAACCAGAAAATTAAGAGGAAAAAATCTCCAGCAATTCTGCTGCACTCTTTTAATTAGATATGATTAAGTGCAAAGAAGATTAAGAACTGGAGTGTACTCGAAAAAAATAAGTAAATAAAAATGAAATGCTTGGGTTTTAGCTTAAACATCTGACAACTTTCCATGGAAGATTAGCTGCTCAAATTAATGAAATATTGCAAACTGGGAAAGTGGAAGAATGGATGACAACTAGTTAAACTCTTTTAATAATAAAAGATGGAGAAAAGGGTTTTATTGTAAGCGATTTGCAGACCGATTAGTAGCATGCCAACATTGTTCACACTGCTGATATATTAGTAAGTCCGATTTCAAGTTACTTTTTCAAGATCATAAAAAAAGATGTTTTCTCTCTCTCACCGAGTTGGATATAAAATCCCAAAGGTGATTTTTCACAAGGCCACTGGACTTACCTTTTGAAACTGGACAAACAAGTCCAGTGGCCTTTTGAACAACACATTTGAGACAACCATGACCTGGATGACTGAGAATCTCCTTGGGCATTTGGATATAGAATTGTTTGAAAATATGTGAAATGAGTGTAAACATCCGGAATTTTGTAAAAGAAATTATTAAAAATAGGAAACAGTATTTGATGACGTATGGTAAATGAACTGGAAATGCAAATATCAAGCCAGGATCTTTTTAAGGGGATTTGTTATGTCTCTTACTTTTTTTTAAAAAAAGCGATCGTCTCACTTGTGTTGTGAATAAAAGGAGATTTGCAAATGAATTGAAGCAAACTGAAAAAAAAAAATGTTTTGTTTTTTTTTAACAAATGCGAAGTCCTGGAACAGCAGAATCAAGGAAAAAGAAACTATATATATAGAGAGAGATTGGATAACAATTGGTCAATGGCACATATTGTGCTGTGTTTAATTTAGACTATCTGAAATGGTATCCGGTTTCCTGCCTGAACAGGAGGCTGGACTAGAAGACCTCCAAGGTTCTATTCTATTCTATTCTATTCTATTCTATTCTATTCTATTCTATTCTATTCTATTCTATTCTATTCTATTCGACTTGACTCAACTCNTGAACTGGAAATGCAAATATCAAGCCAGGATCTTTTTAAGGGGATTTGTTATGTCTCTTACTTTTTTTTAAAAAAAGCGATCGTCTCACTTGTGTTGTGAATAAAAGGAGATTTGCAAATGAATTGAAGCAAACTGAAAAAAAAAAATGTTTTGTTTTTTTTTAACAAATGCGAAGTCCTGGAACAGCAGAATCAAGGAAAAAGAAACTATATATATAGAGAGAGATTGGATAACAATTGGTCAATGGCACATATTGTGCTGTGTTTAATTTAGACTATCTGAAATGGTATCCGGTTTCCTGCCTGAACAGGAGGCTGGACTAGAAGACCTCCAAGGTTCTATTCTATTCTATTCTATTCTATTCTATTCTATTCTATTCTATTCTATTCTATTCTATTCTATTCTATTCTATTCTATTCTATTCTATTCTTCTTTATAGTAGATATAAGAACTGAAAGTGGTAGATTATGGGAAAAGATCGTGAAAATATCATTCTAACAGTCAATAAAAATTTTTATTTCAGTCATGGGCCAATATAAGTTGTAATCAAAAAGAATAGCAGCCATTTCAGTGATAGCATAAAGCTTTTAAGGGATAAAAATAACTTAAAATGGCTAACCTAATACTATAATATTAAAACACTAAAATATTGCTTAGAAAGTCTTAATCCTAAAATTAAAAAGAGGAGGGGGTTTGAATGGGCCTCTTAGGGCCCCCAAAAGGAGATAATCATAGATATTAATAGTAATGGCCAGTCCATTAAACGCAGTAGCAGATAGATTAAAGATATTTTGTTTTTTAGGAGGTGTAATATTTCAGCTGTATGAACAGTGGCTTTGCATAGCAACACATATATATTGCATGGCGTCGCTTGAATTAAGGTTCCCAGATAGAACTCAAAGCCTAGTCGGAATTTTATTCTTTTTGGAAGAAGAGGTTATGAAAACAATACTCAGCTGTTATTTTTTTTAACTTGGCAATATTTATGTGATATTGTTAGCCATCCAAATTCACGAATAAGATTAAAAGAGTTGAAAGGGACCTTGGAGGTCTTCTAGTCCAACCCCTTGGACAAGCAGGAGAATCTTTTCTGGATAAATGGTTATCCAATCTCTCCTTAAAAACCTCCAGCACACACAATTTCTGGAGGCAAGTCGTTCCACTGATGAATTGGAAATTACTCCTTAGTTCTCGGTTGGTTCAGGAAATTGTCAGGAAATTTCTCCTTAGTTCTAAATTGCTTCTCTCCTTGGTTAGTTTCCACCTATTGCTTCTTCGCCCTGCCCTCAGGTGCTTTGGAGAATAGCTTGACTTCCTCTTCTGTGGCAGCCCTGAGATATCAGAAGACTGCTATCAAATTGCCCCTAGTCCTCCTTTTCATTAAAGCAGACATCCCCAATTCCAGCAACCATTCTTCATATGTTTTAATCTCCAGTCCCCTAATCATCTTGGTTGCTCTTCTCGGCATTCTTCCTTGAGAGCAGAATGGGCATATTTCATAAATATATGAAATAAATACAAAAGGGGAAGTACTTTGCCCTTGTTTTTCTTCTGCACAATTTCCAATGCCCCAATGTACTCTGCAGCCTTCAGGAACCTCTTATGTTCAAACCAAGCCCACCCAGCTTTGAAATTTGGATGGGTGGCGATGGCTAAACAATCCCCTAGCGACAAGCACAATAGCAAAACTAGTTGGTGGGGGAAGATGTTTAGTTATAATTGGCTGGAAACTAACCATTTGGAAAACCCATCCCTTGCAAAAAAAAAAACCCCGACACCTTTGCGAGCAAATAATCAAAGCTCCAAAACGCAGCTTTGTTTGTTGGAAATACCAGCACATGTTTTTTTGCTCAGCTGTTCTACTCGAGGGTGCTTTAAGCAGCCTCTTGTTGTTACACACACAGCAAAATCAAATGTATGGATGTACCAGTGGAGTGCGTTGAGACGGGAGAAAACAAGCTCCCCAATTATGCCGTGCCATTTCCCTGACATTTTCATTATCGGAGACCAATAACCATCAAAGAAGGCCTTGTTCTGAAATGCCATTGCTGTCCAATTCAGTTAGAAGGAACTGGGAGGAAGCGGAAAGCTCGGCTGCTGATCTTGGATACCTGGGAAACCAGCAGAGAAATATAAGTTTGGATTGTTTTTCAAAGTCAATCAAAGGGCTGTTTTCTGAACGGAGAAAGGAATCCGGTGCTATCAAGAACAGCACAAGGAATTTCTCACAGTGGTGTCTTTATTGTTGCTCACCCATAAGGCAGTAATCTTGCCAGAGTAAAGTATACTCTGAATAAATATCAGATATACCCTGATAATTATATGGATATAGGGAGGATCCTTTGGGGGTCTCCATATAAGGCTGATTTGTCTCTTAGCGACTNGTGTCTTTATTGTTGCTCACCCATAAGGCAGTAATCTTGCCAGAGTAAAGTATACTCTGAATAAATATCAGATATACCCTGATAATTATATGGATATAGGGAGGATCCTTTGGGGGTCTCGTTCTCCATATAAGGCTGATTTGTCTCTTAGCGACTGACTGGTAGTCCTTGACTTACAACCTCTATTGAGCCCAAACTCTCTGTTGCTAAGTGAAACATTTGTTAAGCAAAGTTTGCCTCATTTTATGACACAGCTGTTAAGTGAACCACTATAGTTATTAGTTAGTTAGTTAGCTTATTTTATTGATTAGCCCATGGGCCATATCAAAGTGCAATAAAATCCAATAATGTTTTTAAAAAATGGAATTGGAATAAATATACAATTTAAAATGAGATTGGAATAAAATACAATTATTTAATATATAGATAAATAAAATACAATAAAATTATGAATCTCTCTATATAAAAGCAAAATACCCCTCATGCATCATCACAAAGTCTCCAGAACCGTAAAGCCTACAAACTTGAAATTTGGCACGTATGTTCCTCTTGGCTTCTAGGGGCTCACTAAGAAAGGATTTTTCAAAATGACCATCAGAGTATTAGCATTTCGCATATTATTATTAACATGCTGAANAGTAGAGTAGAGTAGAGTAGAGTAGAGTAGAGTAGAGTAGAGTAGAGAATAGAATAGAATAGAATAGAATAGAATAGAATAGAATAGAATAGAATAGAATAGAATAGAATAGAATAGAATAAAAGAGTAGAGTAGAGTAGAGTAGAGTAGAGTAGAGTAGAGTAGAGTAGAGAGTAGAGTAGAGTAGAGTAGAGTAAAGAGTAGGATAGAACAGAGTAGAGTACAGNTCACAGCAGCAACCAGCTTTAGTATAGAACAGTTGAGCTAAGCCATGCCCAGGCTCCTGGCTGTCTCCTTCTTGCTCACACAACAAATACTCTTTCCTGTACTTTGTAAGTTTGTGGCAATGATGATGAAGAATAGAATAGAATAGAATAATAGAGTAGAGTAGAGTAGAGTAGAGTAGAGTAGAGTAGAGAGTAGGATAGAACAGAGTAGAGTACAGTAGAGTAGAATAGAATGGAATGGAATAGAATAGAATAGAATAGAATATAATAGAATAGAATAGAATAGAATAGAATAGAATAGAATAGAATAGAATAGAATAGAATAGAATAGAATAGAATAGAATAGAATAGAATAGGAGTTGGAAGGGACCTTGGAGGTCTTCTTGTCCAAACCTCTGCTTAGGCAGGAAACCCGACACCACTTTAGACAAATAGTTATCCAATCTCTTCTTAAAAACTTCCAGTGTTGGAATGTTTACAGCTTCTGGAGGCAAGTTGTTCCACATATAATTTATAATTGTTTCTTTTCTTAAGGCCATTGCTGATTAGAATGCACTTGAAAGAAATTTAGCAGAATGATGAATGGATGTCCAAAGGGTAATCTGTTAAAAGGAAGAGTTGGTGCACATATGTGTGGATTTTAACCAAACATATTTGGGATAAAGATTAAATCTGAGTGCATTAAAATTTATTCAACATAGCATGGCTTTTCAAACATACCCAAGAAGGCTAAAATTGGATAGGGAGAAGCCATTTAGCAGGTTAAGAGTGTTAACATAGAATTTAATTTAATGGTTTGGTCATTGTGTATCATGTGAACGCAGCAATAATGAGTTCATAACTCAGGAATAAAGTATAGTCATCCCATAGTTTAAACTTCACTTTCTGGCACATAAAATATTATAATTTTTGTTAGCCGTCTTGGAGTCCTTTCCAGATTAGAACTATGAGCTATAAATCAAGTCAGTTGATAAAATGAATGCTGAGGTTCAGTGCAAAATCGATATTAGACAGTGATAGTCTCTTCGTTTTACATTTCAGCCAAAGTTCTAAAAGATTATTAGACATTAGCCTTAGAAGGTTTTTCCTTCTTTTGGTTTGTTTGTATCAAGCCAAGTAGAAATGATAAAGTTTTAAAAAATGCCACCAACATTTTCAGCAACAACAAACATTTAAAAACTATAGGCAAAAAATTATATGCTAATAACTGTCATATA